>JANRGW010040784.1:25389-68292 GCA_024733675.1 Psilopsiagon aymara
ACAGAGGTGAGGCTGACTGCTCTGTAGTTCCCCGGCTCATCCATTTTCCCCTTCTTGAAAATGGGGGTCATATTTCCTTTTCCAGTCATCAGGAACTTTACCTAACTGCCATGATTTTTCAAATATGATGGGCAGTGGCTTAGCAACCTCATTTGCCGGTAAGTTTTAGTGTCATATTAAAAATGGTGCAATTTACTGTGGTAATAGAGCAGTTGTTTAATGGTTATTTATTTCTGTTGACAGTGGACCGAATCTTCTGCTGAAGAGCAATAGAAGGTGATAATATACCTCTTTTGTAGGATCTAGCACCTGATTTTGTTGGGAGTCCATTCTACTTTGTTGTGCTTGATGTAGTGAGAAATCTAATAGCCTTTATCAGTAATAAATACACATATGCTTTTAAAATTATTTTGAAGTCTTATTTTTATTCACAGATTATGTATATATTTTTCCAGTGACTGGAAAACCATCTTCCTGGAAGGATGCTTCCTACCTAGTGTGCAGGAGACCTGATCTGCAATGGTTGAAAGAGCATTATGTGTTCTAGTGTTGATACAAAGATCCGTGTTAGTTATAGACATACTGATGCTTATTTAACTTTATGGCACACTCAAATTTTACAAACACAACAAAGAGTTCTTTTGGGAACTTTAATTTTTTTTTTTGTTACCCTTTTGCCTCTGAACTTGTGCTGTAACTGTTATTAGACATCAGATGAAAAGAAATCACTGTTTTTACACAAAAGCTGTGAGACAAAACAAGGGCTCAGGTTCCTAATTTCTAGATTTTACTCCTTTCTATTCATCCATCAGGTGAATTTATCTTTTGACATGGTATTGGCAGTAAATCTCCAGTGCTGAGAGCTGTGCTACACAGAGTGTATCAATTTCATGGAATCATACGATGGTTTGGGTCAGAAGGGACCTTAAAGCTCATCCGGTTCCAACCCCCAGCCACAGGCAGGGACACCTTCCACTAGACCAGGTTGCTCAAAGCTCCAATCCAGCCTGTCCTTGAACACTTCCAGGGATGGGGCAGCCACAGTTTCTCAGGGCAACCTGTGCCAGGGCCTCACCACTCTCACAGTAAATAATTTCTTCCTACTAATCTAAATCTACCCTGGGACAGCTTAAAGCCATTCCCCCTTCTCCTGTCGCTACATGCCCTTGTAAAAAAGTCCAGCTTTCTTGTAGGCATCCTTCAGGTTATAGCCCCTGAATTCAGGTTCCTATAAGGTCTCCCCAGAACCTTCTCGAGGCTGAACAAGCCCAACTCTGTCAACCTGTCTCTCAGGTATTCCAGCCCCATAAACAACTTCATGGTACTCCTCTGGACTCACTCCAGCGGGTCCACTTCTTATACTGGTGACCCAAGAGCTAATGCAGTACTGCAGGTGGGGTCTCACAAGAGCAGAGTAGAGGCAGGATCACTTCTTTTGACCTACTGGTCACGCTCCTTTTGATGCAGCCCAGGATACAGTTGGCTTTCTGGGCTCTGAGCGGACACTGAAGCTGGCTCATGTTCAGTTTCTCATAGACCAACACTCCCAAGTCCTCCTCCTCAAAGCTGCTCTCAATCCCTTCTCTGCCCAGCCTGTATTTGTGCGTGGGATTGATATAAAATAGCCTTAAATTTCTTTAAGTGCTTAGAAATAAAAAAACAGACAAAAAAACAAACACAAACAAACCAAAAATTGTTTTGGTTTCTTTTTTTCCCCAAACTTTGATGCCAAATGCTTGTTGTCATTATGTAAACTGTTAAAGGTTATTAGATTTGGATTAGACAAAGCACATGCAGTGGCTGTTTACAGAAGATTTGAACAAAGTAAATGATACTGAGGATGTTTTAATGTCTTGCTAACCTTGAGGAAAAGATTAGCAAAGCACAGGCATTTTTTTCTTGCGGTGATTCTTTAAATGACCACGTTGCTTTCTGCATAACTCTTACTGAATCTAATAGAAAAATTTCAGCAGCTTTTTTTGAGAGTATGAGTGAATGATCTCTGATGCACTTGGAGCAGGATGGATTCTGCAAAGAGTTATGTCTCCCCTGAAATTATGCTTTAATTCTTGGCTTTGCTGTTTTGTTTCTTTTATGCTGTCATTTTTCAACTTTTGGTAAGTAAACTACAGCTTCTTCCATGTTAACAAAATTCAAAAGCATGATGTGGTGCACCTGCAGTATATACTGTTCTTCCCTTCATGTAACTTACTGGCTATTTAGAAGCTCCTGATCAGTACTGGGAAATTTATATGGTAAACAGTGATGCTAAAGTTGACAACCTTTTCATCAGTGATTTCTTGTAGACTGCGTAAACTGCATAGCTGTTTCTGAGAAGTTAAAGTTCTTTGCTACTGAGTGACTTTAAAATAATAACCAGATGTAATTCCCTGGCTACTGAGGCTTAATATTTGCTGTAACTTGCAAATAGCCTTCATTTTCTTTAATGGTTAAATTGCTAGGAATTATTTTTGAGGACATAACTGAGGTAAATAGAATGTTTGAAAACCTCATTATGTTAAAATTAGTCTTTTATGCATCTGATTACTCATTAGAATATTTTCCAGAGCAAAGTGTGTCTCCATTTATTTTGCTACTGCTTCCTGAGAATGCTTTTGAAAAGTATGATAAGAAAATTTAAGCCTTTCTTGACTGGGATTAGACTCTTTAAGTTTTATAATGTCTCTTAAGGAGTTGCTGTGTGCTTCCTATATTGTTGTATTTTCTATAGTCTTTGATTGAGTTAATATAATCAAATAAAAGCCCACCTTTTGGTGCTTTGGGTTTTTTGGGGGGTTGGGGTTGTTTTGGGCTTTTTTTGTTTTGGGTTTTTTTGAGAATTCAGATGCATTAAACTCCAGAAGTCTCACTTAATTTTTTTTTTATTTTTGTTTTTATGAACTGTGCTGAGCTTCAACACCCTTGTGTGTATTTTGAAATAAAATTATTACAATTTTATTCCTTTCATTCTTCATTGGGTTACACTCCTTCCCTGGGATTGCAGTCACTGCTTATACAAGCCAAATATGCTATGAAAAACCTACCTTTAATGCAAATGGTGTTGTTTTCTCATTCACTGCTGTTAAAATTCCAGTGATAATTAGGCATTTTGGCCTGGTGTGTTCATAGTTACCTGATTGTAGCTGGTCTACAAGACTTTTCAGAAATCTAATGTGGAGAACCACAAATGTGTTCTCCAAGGTTCTGTGTAGCACAGGCAAAACACTTTTATACGGGTGTTCGTTCAAACCATGTGCCCCACATTGGCTTTTTTTTAATCCTGCTGTTTCATTTCTCACCTGACTCCAAACTTGTCTGTTACAATGTCTTACGTATTTTCTGGCTGTCTTTTCTCTCTGTTGTCGTGCATGCATACTACTAGATGTGTTAAGCGGCTGAACTAATGTGTCAGCTTTGTGTATGTTTGTTGCCCCCCAAGTTGACTAGGGAAAATTTGAGTGTGCATTTCTGTAATGGTGCCAATCATGAACGATTCCTTTCTTCTTAGAAGTTGTGCACTGTCTCCAAAGAGGACATCTGTTGGACCTTCAGCGAGGAGCAGCAGAGATCGTTTTGTTGGTGAATCATACACAGTGTTAGGTAAGGTGAACTTTTTAATTTTCTTAGAAGTAAAATAATTCCACAGCATACTGCTGTGGAATGGCAGATTAGGATATGTGATTGCTCAGGGCTGTGTACTTGATGCTGTCAGTGGGTAGTTTTGCCTACATAACACCAGAATCTTCTGCTACAGCGAGTGTTTTCAAGTCTGTTGAAGCTCTCTCTATTAAAAAGCTTTTAGTCACTGACATTCACTGCTATTAGATGTGGAATTGATGTTAAGTGTATTTTTATGAGTGTAAGTAAAACTGTCTCATTGTTCTACTTTGCATTTGTATTCTATCATCTTATACATTAATTTTGTTCCTTATAGTTCAGATTCTTGTATTTCATCTTAAAGTAAAACAAGACATTACTGATGTCTACAAGGGACCAGGCATTGTAAGGTGCACTTAATTATAGCAACTGATTTTTTTTTTTTTTTGGTAGGAGATACTGCTATTGAAAGTGGACAGCATTACTGGGAAGTGAAAGCCCAAAAGGACTGCAAATCATACAGCGTGGGAGTAACCTATAGAAACCTGGGGAAATTTGATCAGCTGGGAAAGACTAGTTCAAGCTGGTGCATCCATATCAACAACTGGCTGCAAACTATACTTTCAGCAAAACACAGTAACAAAACAAAGACTTTAGATACACCTGTTCCAGACAGGGTAGGAGTATACTGTGACTTTGATGGAGGTAAATTATAATCTTAATCTAAAAACTTGGCTACCTGTGTGCAGCTGAAACAGTACAAGGCTAAAGTAGTACATTGCTTTAAGACTGATACAGTCTTTTATGAAAATAAGGCCCTGAGCTGTTTGTGTAATAAGGCTTGTAATGTCAAATTACCTGAGTTCATCTAAGTAGATACTGAGCTACTGAGAATTTGCTAGTCAATGTAGACTGTATTTAGCCTGTTCTGGAAATCTTTCCCTGTGGAACAGGGAACTTTACAAAAAGTTATACAGTAACACATAGTAACTTAAGCATGTATTTCAGTTTGTTTTCTGTCTCTTTTAGGTCAGCTCTCATTTTATAATGCAAACTCAAAGGAGCTGTTATACACCTTCAGAACAAAGTTTACCCAGCCATTATTACCAGGCTTCATGGTCAGTATTTGTAAATTTTTCTTCAGTTTCTAGCAGTAAATTAAGTTTACCGAAGACTTAATTGCTTGTTTATTTGTTTGGGTGGTTGGTTGGTTTGGTTTTGGAGGAGAAAACTGGGAGCACTGGTTTTGACTAACAGGGTTTTTTAAAATGTTTAACTATTTTCTATTTCATATGGTGCTTATTAATAGCACCCCAGTAGGAGAAATCTGCACTTGCATGTCTTGGCTATGAAAATTAAAATCATTAAATTTTTGTAGGCTAAATTAACAGCACATTCTAGTACCTCATAAGCCTGCTGTAATAACCAATCCAGACCAATGCAGGCGGGAATCCAAGATGCTGTGAGCTGTCAGAATAGGTGTCATGAGACAAAATGCCAGCAGACGTTTCCCTGTTAGTACAAGACTCTTAGCTTTCAAGTCTTTAAAAGCTCAGTTGTTTCACTGATCTGCATAACTTTTTTGTGGCTCTAAGCTCAACAATGAAAACTTGCTGCAGTTCTGTGCAGGAAAAAAAAAAATGCACAGGAGAAGCATTAATTACTGTATTTAGTCTTGCCTTTAATGATTTCAGTAAGTAAATCTGGAGGCCTCTGTTGCATTATAAGCTACCGTCAAGTGCATCATACTTTGGGTGCAGAGTATAGGACTAGGAAAACTTGAGGAAATCTGGTGGAGGCTAGTGTGCTAGCTCATACTAACAATTCAGCTGCCCAGGTACTGATCTCTAGCTTCTTATAATTCAGCCCATAGAAAAAACAGCACGGTAATTCTGAAGTGTGATTCCGACAATTAATTAAGGTGTTTTTCTCTTGGGCATGGAGGAGGAATGGAAAAGAAGTAATTTGCCCCAGCAACCTTTATATATAGCACTTCCAAACACCTGATTTTTTTCCTTCTATTGGACAGAATATTTTTCACAATTTCTGTTAGCTAGATGTACTGACAATAGGATTTTAGACTTTTAATAGCTAGCTATTTGGAGATGACTATGCGAGTTGTTTTACTGATCCCTTCCAACATATGGGGAACTTAATAGCTTCAGAACTGTTGGGATACAAGTATTAGTCATCCTTTAGCATTGTGAAGACTGACTCTCTGAGTCAGTTCCTAAAGCATCCAAGGAAACACTTGCTTACTACACTTCAGCCTATTAGTCTGCATCTCATACAGCCCCTTGTACTTAGTGATAGCAGTCTTACAGACATTACTTGGGTTAGCCTGAACAATTAAAATAAAAATGAAGAAGCTCATTACAGTTCTCAAATTCATTCATAAATATGGAGAGAATTCTTTCATGTAACTTAGCTGTAGATTAAAGGTCACTGGCACCTGTGCTGCTGAGGCTTCTCACAATTTAATGTAAACATAGTACACAAATTGACATAATCCTGCTGTGTCATACTAAAACTAAGCACTGCTTTTAGACACTGGAGCATAGTAAGAGTATTGCATTTCATTGTCATTCTAACTACTTGCTGCTAGCACACTGGTCTTCAAAGAAGTTTTCTTATTGTGAAAACTTTTTGTATTGTATCTTAGACTTTGTTGTTCTAAGTTCATAACCAAGTATAGCATGTGAAGCATCTTAAACTTTATCATCTTAAAAGTTAGGTTCTATTATGTCAGAATGTTTTAGAGTGCTGTGGCTAGTGAACAAGAGAAGACAGATGCAGCTGCAGGGTACATTTTGTGGTAGTTCCATTGTGGGATGGGAGAAGAGAGAGGTGTTTCATAATGTTCAAAATATTGATCTTTTTATTTTTTTTTTCTTCTCCTTAGACCTGGTGTGGTGGGCTTACAGTGAGTACTGGATTGCAGGTGCCAAGTGCTGTTAGCATGGTCCAGAAAAGTGAAAATAGATTGAGTGGTTCAACAAACAGCCTAAACAATATTGCCTACTAATGTCTGATAGACACTTCTGTTGCTTAATGTTTAGGGGTTTTTTTTTTCCTGTGTAGCTGGTATTCACAGAACCTTGTGAGCACTGGATAACACTGGGTTTGCTACCTACTGTTGTTTAAGGTCTGGGTACTGATAGTGCAAAGGTTTGGGGCTAAAGTGTGAATCAAGACAAATGTCAGAAAACTGAAATGTTGCCCATTTGAAAAAAATAAGTGAAAAATCAAAAGCTGTAACTTGTATACTTTTCTAATACTGTATTTAAACATTTTATTATGGACTTGGGTACTGTTGTTATTTTTCCATGAAGGATATAATTAATACCATTTTCTTAGCTGTCCTAACATGAATTACTTCACTGTATTATTACTGGGCTTTCTATTAGAACTTGCGATGTGAAATGTGCATTTCAAAAGGATATTATTTGAGCCCAGGCACACATTTTTGCTAGCTGCTCTGACTAGCCAGCCTAGTGGTGTGAAAGAACGGTGACTCATCTCCGGCCCTTCAAAAGAGCATTTAAATGGTGAAGTTTTTCTAGCAAGATGTTGTGCAGCCTGCAAGGTAAATTTGATATGCACAAGTAAAAACATATTTTAACACTTAGAAGAAGCTTGAAGTATTTCATACTGTGACTTGTGACTTGCAAGTTTTAACTGATGTCCTAGATGAACTTAACATGGGACTTTTTACCCTTGAAAGATAAATTTGTTACATAATAGTTTGCACAGATGTCAGATTTTTGCTGCTAACAGCTAGTCCAATTGTTTCTAGTAAATGGGGATATGAAGAATTGCCTTAAGCACTTTAGGGGTTTTTTTGACTCTTCTTTTTTTCCTCAATTACGTGTCTGTTGGGTACTGATGTATTGGTGATGCTTTGTCACAGTTGGTGCAGTGTTTTTACCTGCAGCTAGAGAGGGGTGTGCCTGGTGAAGCTACTGTTTGTTTTTTCTGGGGATCGGAGGGCTTGTTCTTTGGCAGTGGATTAGACCTTCGAATGTCTGTAGGTTTTGCCCCGCAATTAACACTAAATGTAATATCCCTGGTAAACTTCAATATTCACGGAGCCTCTCCTGTGGGGTTGATGCTGTCTGGTGGCTAGGCAGTTTCCTGCTATATGACCAAAATTAATTTAAAATAACTTCAGAATGACTTGTGAGGAACTGAAGATTTCTCTGGAGTTTTTAATACATCAAGAAAGTGTAACTTTAGTTGTTTCTGCGTTATGCTGTATGGACTTCAGCAAGGGATGCTGCTTTCAGAAAGCATTTAAAAGCACCCAGGTGATAGGTGCTCGTCCAGATACCAAACCTGGCTGGCAGTGGGTAACAGGTTTATTTCTTTAACCATCCTCTTCAGAAAAAGTAGAGGCTAATGTACAAATCCTGTTTCCTTCTGCTTTGCACCCTCCTATGTACTGCAGTTTCATACAAGGACTAGGGAAACCGGTTCCCTCGGGAAAAACGTGTCTCAGCAGTGTCTTAGTCTGGTAACAGTTACAGGTTATGAATGATGCCTAGTTTGATACAGCACGGCAGCGACTTCTGCTGATCATTGCCTCACCCAGCCTCACTGGAACTCCGACACTCTGGATGCCCCGTGGAAGGGGAAGCCTGAATGTGCTCCTCCCCCCCACCACGCCGCGCAACAGCGTCCTCCATTGCCTCGTCCTGCGGCGCCTACCCGTGCGGCCGGCGCGGGGTTTACCCAGTCCTCCCTCGGCTCTACCTCAGGTCTTCTCCATCAGTGCTTCACCGCGGCCCTGCGCAGCGCGGCCGGGAAGGACAGGAGGGCGGTCCCCGGGCGTGGCATCGGGGTCGCGCGGTGTTTCGGGGTCTGTGACTTGTCTGAAAGCGAGCTTTTTCCGTTAAAGAGAAACTGGAACTGGACGTGCCCGTGTGCTCCTTTCCTCTTCCTCGGCGGAGGGGGGGCTGGCTGGGAGGGCCCGGTCCGCAGATACGTCGCCGGCGAGCCCCGGGCGCAGCGGCGGGCGGGCTCTGCCCCTCCGCGCAGGCGCGGGCGGTGCTCTGCAGCGGGGGTGGCCCGGAGTGGGCAGCGGGGAGGGCCGTGCGGTGGGGCGGCTGTTCTGGGCCTCGCCGTGGAGCGGCAGTGCGGCCGGCTCGGGCCTGTGGTTGCGGCCTGCTGCGGGCCCCGCGCCCCTCCGGCGGCGGCGGCGCGCAGGGAGGAGCTGGGAAGCCGGAGAAGATGAGCGACGCGGCGCAGCTTCCAGGCGGTGATCGGCAGCGCCCCGAAGACTAATGCAGAAAATCAACAAGAACGTGGTTCTGGCGCTCCTCTCTCTGACCAGCCTGGTTTTCCTTCTCTTTCAGTTGTACTATTACAAGTTCTACTTGTCGCAGAAGGTAAGAGCGCTGTGCGGCACAGGCTTGCTTTTCTGGAATAACCCGGTATAGTGTCCACTCTTCCTAGTCCCTTAGCGCTAGAGCCACCTCCGAACTGCCCTCGTGTGGCCGACAGTTCCTGCGCTGTTGACGTGGAGCAGGTAGGCAGCCCCTGGCGAGGTGCTGGTGGCAGGGGTAATCAGGTGAAGTTGTCACCCTGGTTCAAGTCATTGTGTCAGCCGGAGGCATCCCATTAATTCCGAAATGGGACGTCGTTCGCTGCTTTAATCTTCACAAGCCTTCTTAACTCGCGTTGTTAAGTGGCTTTTGTGAAAGTAGTCAAACCAAGTGCTATTTGGGGGCTTTGAAGAAACAAGGCAGGCAGCATTTGTTGGTTGCCAGTTTTTCATCTGTGGTGTTTTTGAGAGAACTGCAGTTGCCTTAGTGTTTTGTGACGGATTAAATCCTCCTTTTAAACTACGAGTAGACTGTTTAGGTGAGGCTGATTTTCTGTAACGGAAAAAGAGGTTCATTGTTACTGTTAATGAAATACTGTGGGTTTTTTTCATTGCTTCATAGTTTACGGTTGCAGCGCAGATTGAACAAAGTAACTTATTTTTATGGATGAACTGTGTAGGTATCATTCTTCCTGAGTTTGTTTTCTTTTGGTGAGTTCTTGCTTAACAAATGCAGGCAGTCTTAGTGCTGGGTAGTACCACAGCTTCTGACTTCCTTAGAGTTTCTGACTGTGAACAGCAAGGCTGTGAATGAGAAATTTTTCATGCTTTTGAAAAGCTAAAAGCCAAGCCACTAACCAACTTGGCTTTGTCATATGAATATATTCTCTTTCAAATTTAACTCTCTAGGATTACACCTGGAAAGACTGAGGCATACTCCTATTGTCTTTCCTCTGTTGGTTATTTGCCTAGCAGGGTTTGTATTTATCGTCTTCCCATTTTACTTCTGTTGACTTAGAAACCTGAGGTCTGATCATGCAATCTTTGTATGTCTGAAAGTCCTCAAGGCTTGTGTTGTCCTTCCAAATATGCTATGCCGGAGGAGCTGTTTGTGATTTCATGTTCAGTAATGTGGCTGAGTGACCGGGGGCATAAATAACCACAGCTGTAACTAGAAAATGCTGACTGAATAAATGCCCCTGAATGTCCTGTTAAGAAATCCTGAGCAGGAATTCAGCTGAAACTTAATTTTTCTCCCTTTTCTTTCTCGCTCCCACATCCCTTCTTTGGTTTTGACAGAATGGAGCAGTGTTTTCCAAAGTCAGAGGAAGCCTGTCAGGCCAAGACAGCACCAGATGGGTATGTACAACGTTACTGGTTCATGGGGTGATTCTGCCAGTCTCAGGGAATTCTCATGGAATTGCACAGTTCTATTTCAAATTCACTGGAGGTTTTCTAGTGTTAAGGACTAAAAGATCCTTTCTTCACTGAGTAAAGTTGTGAAGTGTTTCAAAACATCAGTTTAAAATAGAACTGAGAAACAGTTGCTGGTTAGCAGCCTTTTCTGTGCATTCCTTACTAGTGTTGTTAAAGTTCTAAGTAGCAGCAGCAAAACTTGTTCTTTCTGGTATAAAAGTTTTGATCCAGGCTTTTGTATTCTTTCAGACTGAGTATGGAAAAGATTGGCTTATTTGGCATGCAGCTTCTTGATAGTCAGTGGCATAGTAAAAAAATCGGCTGCAGGTTGCAGGTCACAGACTACCCCTTTTCTCACTTGCCCCAGCAGTTGTTTAACCTGCTGCTCAGGGTTTTGTGTTACTTGCTTATGCTGGTTGATAAAGCTCTTCACAAGCAGGAAAATGTTACATTTCAGCATTCACCAGTTTCTGTATTCCAGTGTTCAGGAGCAGTGATAGCAGTGCCATTAGATACTTGAAATGGGGTATTTTTTGTTGTGTCTTGTTTAAGGTTCAAAGGATTGAATGCAACCAAAAGCATCATGTTGGCCTCAGGGAATCGGAAGTTCAGTATCATTGCATACTTAGCATTTGTTTTCTAAACACTTTATAGAAGTTTTTTCTTTAATAGATCTCCCAGGGAAAAAACAGCACAGATGGTTAAAGAGTGATGCACTGGGAACTGGCTGCTGTTTTCTTTGGATGCTGATGTTACTAGCTAGCAAAATAGCCATTTAAACACTTTTCTTCTGCTGAGCAAGAGGAAGTGTGCACTGATTAAGAGCTGTTCTTAGGATTAATCCTGATCAACTGACCTGTGGACTGTTGGATTGCACCTGGAATGTCTCACTATTCTTGGAGGTGGCACCCCTTGGAATTACCTACCATGTTAGGTGACATGGTCATAGTGGGCTTCCAGTCTGTGGGCAGAGTTCTCATTAAGTTTTAACATGCACTTACAAGGTCATCAGTCACAAAGCAGAATGTTGCACCCCAGACTTTCTTGAGAGTCCCTGCATGATGAGCGCAAAATGCTCTGTTTGAATGCATTTTTCTTAGCTGCTTGACATGATCACCATCTCTTTCTAACAATTACTTGTTTCAACTAGCATTTATTTCCCTGGAGAAGTGAAGGAGGGGGTGGAGGGATGTACATACCAGTCTGATCTGCTAGTTTTAGTTACAGAAATAATGCTAGCATGTCACCCGCCTTTCAGCTCCATGTAGGTGAGATCACTCAAAGGGTGGTCTTGCTTCAGCCTTTGCAGCCCATGTAGCACTGTTGCTTGAATTCTGTTTGTTGATCCATGTTCTGTCTTTAAGTTTTTGCATCCCTCTGAAGCCAAAGCACTATGCCAGAATTGGAGGTTGGCCTATGGAGTCTGGCTGAACAGAATCAGCAGCTGGACAGGAGGAAGGTTAGAGCTTCAGTTGAAAAAAAGCCAGGATTATCTTGCTGGATGGGTAGCTGGGGCTTACCACACCTCTTCTAGAATCCTGGAGATGTAACAGTCAAAGCCTGACAGTTCTTTTCTAAGCAAATGATTTGGGGTATTTTTAGAACAGTACGTTAAAGTAAATTTATCTGTTACAGGTAAATACATTACATTTTTAATAGCAGGGTGGCTATGACTGTTGAAAATGGCTTCTGTGTACCAGAGACATATACAAGTATTTAATTAAAATCCTCCACTGAGTTAATTTAGTAAATCCTCTCATCAGGCACAGAATCTTCTTGCTACAGCTTTTAACCCCCTATGCAGTGTTGCAGTGGTTGAGTGCCCTAGGTACACAGGTATCCAGAGACTGGGTAGCATTCAGTTCCTACTTCCCCACTGGGCATCATGAAGAAGATTTGGGGAATAGGTCAGGCACCTTGCTGAAATCAAGGTGTGAATGGTGTCCATTGCTCTTGCCCACAGACTTCTTCAAATGCAGTTGGTGTGATTAGGTACAGTTTGCCTTTGCCTGGCTTTCCCAATCACATCTTTGTCTTTTTATGTGCTTGGATTTGACTTCCCAGGGCCTTTTGTTCCAGTAGCTTCATGGGGACTGAGAATAATGTGACCAGAGTTATCCAGATCATCCTTTTTGAAAATGGCACTAGAGTTGCCTTTTCTCAGACTTGAGAAACTGCTCCTGATCACCATGGCCCTTCAAGATGTTGCAGAGCAGCCTCAGAATGGCATCAGCCAGCTCCCTCAGCGCCCACATGTGTATTGCATCTCATCCTGTAATCTCTGTTCTATTTAAGTGCTTTCCAACTTGCTCTAGAAGTGCAGAAGATCTAGAGTTTAGGCTAAAGTCTGTTTTCAAGTCTAGCACTCTACAGTTCAAGTGCTGTAGCTTGTAGAAAAGTTCTAGTTGAAGCTGAAAGGTTTTTACTTTAGTCTGAGAGACTTGGAAGGCCTGAGAGCAGCCTGCTTTTCTGATAGAGAAAATTTCCATTTCCATAGTTACTCTAGGAAGTTAAGTGGATACTCAGCAAATGTATTGGGAAATAAAGTTTCTTTCCGTCAGCTGGTTGGGGTTGTTTTTCCCTTCTGTCAGGAAGTTTTAATGTATTAACCTTTGTATGCTTGAAGATGGTGTTTCTAACTGAAAATCTTATCCTCTGTCAAACAGCACGTGGTTAGAAAGTTCCTAGGCTTAATATCCAGTCACAATATACCAGTGTATTTGATCGATCCTTTGATTCTGGGACTGATTGATAAAGATATTGAACAGATCAGAAGTTCTCCTGATGGCCCTAGTCCAGAATGCAAGTACTTCTGTGCTCCAAGGGACTTTACTACATTTGGACTGCTGGACAAAACATGGAAACATGAAGTGAGTGCCTGTTTTTTCATTTCACATTTGCGTATTTGAATGTATTTAACTGTTCAGTGATTTTATTCTTTTTTTTTTTGACACAGTGCTTTAATGTTTGTGTTAATCCCTCTTAATTCATTGTGTGGGAGTCTTGTAAAGGTACTGCTAGAGGAAACTTGTTTTTAATAGTAAAAGGCATCCAGGCACAACCCTGGATACATTAGGAGTAATTTACTAAAAGTTTTTGGAAGGTGGCTGCAATATTCGTAAACACTTGTAGTAAAAGACCATACCAGAAAGGAAAAATAAGCGGTCTGTTGGGAAAGAAGGAGGAAAACCTTGAGTCTGTGTTCTAGATGCAGCTGTAATAAACCTTGAGTTTGGGGGATCTATCGGAGGGAATGCAGGTATTGATGTGACAAGGCTGGAATGATTAACTTAATCTTGAAAGATATTTAAACTATAGTCTTACAGTTCACATTTCTCTTAGTATGTCCTTGTACTTAACACCATTTTATTTTCTCAATGTATTGTTATCTCTGGTTTTCTTTGGTGTTCTGAGATTTTTAAATGGAAGTATTAAAAATAGAGGTGTAGCAGGTAATGAAGGACAAAACGGAATCCAAGATTATTTCATCACTTAAGCATTAGCTGGAAATATTTATTACGCTGTACAGGCTAAATATACCAGCGACAAACAGGAAAAAGCAGGAGACCTTAAAATGGTCTGTGACTATTTTACTGCATAGCTGTAAAAGAATTAAAGAAACCGAGAATAAGATTATGTGCAGCACACTAATTTAAATCCATCTCCCCATTCCTTTGTTGCTCATTGGTAATCTGTAGCATCCAGAGGAGAAGCTGATGTGCCTGTATGAAACAGTTCAAGGGGGGTAATTGAAAGGATGTTCAGATGCTGATTGGTTCTTTTCTTATCAGCCAGAATTTAATTCCTTTTTTGTATGGAAATATAAAAGCGTGTTTCCTAGTGCAATATTTGGTGATATTTAGGCAAATATTTGTGTAAATCATAAAAGAAGATTTTTGCAGTTTATTTTCGAGTCATTTGTGCTTAAGTCTAATTAGAAGGTGAGACTGGTGAATAATGCCACTTAATAAGCAGTAAGCTTTTAGTTTTGGTTTCTCTGATCTTTAGCCGCTCTCTCTCTTAATTATAGGTGGGCCTTTTTAGAACTGCTGAGAAAATGGGGTTCCAATGGCTAAAAATTATAAACAAGGACCCCCGCTTGGATGGGATGGATGACCTGTCTGGGATTGAAATTCCTTTGCACTACATATTTAAACTGTCATCTCATGCCATTCATCTGGTGGTCTTCTATGAGAGGAGTGGTAATTATCTCTGGCATGGCCCTCTGAGACTCAAGCAACATATGGACAGAAAGTTTGTGCCTTTCCGGAAACTCCACTTTGGTCGCTACCCTGGAGCGTATGAAAAGTGAGTTCAAAACAGAGGAGAGAAAAAGCCGTAATGGCACTTCCAAAATAAGTTCTTTCTCTTTCCTGAAGTCAAGTTGTAGAATTTAGCTTGTATATGATTCAGCCCTCAAAGTGAATGTAAGCTAAGGCATGAAGGTAAATCCAGTTCTGTTTACCTGGCAGCAAGTGCTTCCCACCTTTCATATAAATTAAGAAGTGCGTTTTAGAGGAAGTGGCTATTTAGCCAGGTCAAAGCAAGGAGAAGGGTGTGAGAAGTCATGACTGAGGTTGTATGTACCACAGGATCTTCTGCTTGAGTCAGTGGTTTACTGTTAATATTTTTAAAAGTTTGAAATCTATTGATTGATATCCATTTGCTATCGATGCAGGGGTAAAGTAGAAGTGGCAAGAGGTTTAGTACTACCTGATAGATATTTGGTGTTCATTCTATAACAGTACGTATGCAAAAGTTGAATGCAGGTACTGAACATTAAATGAAAAGGGAAAGCAACAGGCATCCATTCCATAACAGTACAAATAGTCAATGTTAAAGGACATGAATAAAGAAAGGTGTCTAATACCACAGACGTGCCAAGCACTGCATCTAGACTATGCTTCCAACATGCTGAGGGGACTCCTTTCTTGTTTGAATAAATGTTTGAATTGCTGGTTTTGTTTGTCCATAGTCTACGCTTAAACTTTGCATTACATTAGTAAATTTACTGTAAATGTCTGCCTTTTCTTACAATGCTTTCAATGGGAGTATTTTAGGAAATACAGGTCTTGTCTTCAAATCCAAGCGTATACCCCTGGGCTTTGAAAGCAGTGTTCCTGTAGGATATGTGTATGTGCCATAAAATAGAGAAAAACAGCCAAACAGGTCAAACTTAAATTTGCTAAACTTTCTCCTTAAAATTGACGCCATTCTTTCTTCATTTTAAAACATGCAATCTGTGCTGATTATGTGCCTAAACATTTGAAGTCAACTGTGTAAGCTGTTAAATAGCACATTACATTCATTGTGAAGGCTGATCAGTTTTTAGATTTTAAATGCAAATAACCTCAAAGTACAGGGTAAAACTTGGTTCTTAAATGCATCCCTTATTTAGACAAGTAAATAAACAGCACTGCATAACAGCTCTGAACAAACTCAGTGCAAATTATAAGTCAATAAAGGAATCCGTGGTCTGACAAGGTAACTGTGGGCTTTTAGGCATGGAATTTCTTTTTAAACTAAATTTTTAATTGCTTGGAAATTTGTTGAATCTCTTGTTGGTCTCCTTTGATAATTGGGTTTGGGTGTATTTGGATATAGGTGTCACTGCCAGTTCTATGCATTAAGATTCTAACCTAAGCTAGGGAAAAAAGTGACTTGTGATTTGTAACGCAGTTGGAAGGGGTAATAGATTGTCTTTCTCTCCCTGCAGGCCAGAACTTCTGCCTGTTTCCATTGATGACTTAAAAGTTCAAATTCCCAAAAACCCATCCAGTTTTCTAGAGGAGATGTCGCACTCTAGGTTTCTTGAATGTAGGTACAGAGAAGCTCGGGCTTTCTTTCAGGTTAGTGGTAATCAGGTAGTGTCTGAGTTGTAATGTATTTTTTTTCATTGCTTGACGCGAACCTACAAACAGTTCACTGTTTTTTACCTAGATGGGACTGCTTGCATACATAAAGCTAAATACAGCCTCTGAGACTCAATCCACAGCTTAAGTGCTAATAAAACTAAAACTTTAACTGAAAATTACGGGGTTTTTTAACTTGTTAGCACATTTTTTTCCATTTTCAAAACTTCGAAAAGAAGAGGTAACCAACACATCCACAGTTCTCACGTGTTGTTACTGTTAAATATTTTTCATGTAAATGAGACTAAGATCTTACGTATCTTTGTAGTTGGAAATTTTCCCTATAGCAGTTCTCAAAGTTCTGAGTAATATAGCATGGTTTGGGTTGGAAGGAACCTTAAGATCATCTCATTCCAGTCCCCTGCCATGGGCAGGGATGCTTCCTGCTAGTCCAGGTTGCTACCTCGGCTCGCAAATTGTCAGGCAGTATTCACCACAGGCAGAGAAAATGTGTCTTGAAGGTATATTGAACTTTGCTGGAGCTTTAATATTGAAATAAGCAGCTGGCGTGTTTTGAAAAGCATTAATTTCAGTTGTTTGTTGCCCAAGAGCTCTTAACCAGTCGTGAAGCTGTGCAGTGTGTTGTTCCTATGTTTGATTTGGTAATGTTTCCCCAGCCTGCCCTGTTGTTTTGGCCTTTGCATTACCCGAAGATCGTGCCACGGTTGTAGCTGGAAGATGGGCATCATTTTCTGTTCACGTTGTTCTGCTCTGTGACAGAAATTGTCAATGCCCAGTTGTAACACTTGGTGGCGCCAAATAAACTAATGTGCTGCTAGTCGCTGGTCCTGTCCCAGGTTCTCCGTGGGCTCTGGGTGTAGACTTCAGGGTGTGCAGAACTAGGGTTCGGCAGTGTTTGTTGTCAAATGCCGAGAATGAGTGTTGAATACGTATATTATGATTCTGTTTTACTGTGACTTTACATTATGTTAGTCTGAAAAGCTTAAGATTGATAGCTCAGGCTTGAATTTTAACTTGTCATTCTAGTGCAGGTTCAAAAACTGGCCTGTATATGTGAAAACAGATACTGCTCAGATACTAGTAAAATAACTTCTTAAAGGTTGTTTTTTCTTAGGACACTGAAAAATAAATGAACAAGTTTGCTGTCTTAATAGCTTGCTTACTCTTTCTTTGCCTTCCAGTTGTATCCTGATGATGCCTCTCTTGATGCAGTGGAGTTCAGAAAGAAAGCAAAATCTCTGCTCCATCTGGCTGCCCTGACGCTGAATAAATTAGGGGTAAAGTTCTGGCTGAGCAGTGGAACATGCCTTGGTAAAACATCTGTATTATGTTGTGTTTTTAAACTAATCTGAAATGTTGAACATTTCATCCCCTATTGCTTGTGATGTTAGCTGAGGTTAAATGTACCATGTTGGAAGGTAATAAGTGGCATTAGCAGTATTGTCAGGAGCAAAAAGGCCTGCTTTAAAATGCTTTTTCTTTAGAAACCTGAGCTTTGGAGATGCTGAGCAAATTTCTGGTGAAGCATTTAATGTGGTTAGCATTTTTCTGTGTTGTGTTCACTGTGATCACTGCTTAGGAAACAATCAGCTGTTCCCCAAATGGTGTGAGTTGAATTTACTAAAATGCTACTTGGAAAAAACAGTGATGGATACACTGATTTCCATGTAGGCTCTCATCTGATTTTTCTTCCCGTGCAATTTGCTGATTATCACTGACTGATAAAGTATTTATTTATTGTAAAACACATCTTTTTAATAAAATGTCAGCCTGTTAGTATAGGTTATAAATTGTGCTGAAGAGGGAAGTAGTGTCTTACCACTGGTGAAGAGTCTTTTATTACTGAAATAAGTTGTGAAAACTCCTGTGTGCACATTTGACTTATATCTGTTTAGTCCTAGGGAATGTAATTTTCTGAATGGACGGTTAGTAAAAGCTTCTTTAATCAAGCAGACAGAAGGATGTCCCATTTCCTAGGGGTTTGCAGTAGTGACTGAAAGGTGATTGACGTCTCATATACTACTTAAAATAATAGTTTCAAATTAAAGCACAGCTGTTAGCTCTGTTAGACTAGGGCCAAGATATAGAATGCTTTTTCCTTAAAGATATTTAGATTAGAAAACTGATAATATTATATCTTTGAAAGAGTTAAGCGTTTTCTCTCTCCTTCGTCACTTTCTGCAGGAAAGAGCTGGCTATAAGTGCAGGAATACTTGTTTCATCAATGTGATTCATTTCATGCTGGAGAAAGGAAGACTTATGGTTTATGGCTTTTCTCAAATATCTCTGCCTGGTGATTTTCCATCAATTCATTTTTATGTTGCCTTTGTTCTGTTGATGTATTTCTCATGTCCCTGAATTAGCTAGTTTGTTTTTGTCCTTTTTTTTTCCCCCCTTAGGTTGGTTTAGACAGTGCAATGTCATTCCGCACAGCAAAGATGTGGATTTGGGAATCTTTATAAGGGACTACAAAACAGATATCATTCCAGCCTTTCAGAAAGCAGGCTTACCACTGAAGCACAAATTTGGCAAGGTATCTGAACCGTTTGTTTCTTATGTCTTTGTGTACATCCCTAAGTTCGAGTACAGCTGCAGATCAGTTAGGTAGAAGTGTGTATCTGTAGTCTTCTTCGCAGACATTTTTACTCATTAGGGTTTTACCTAAACATATAGTCTTGTTGATTTTGTGTGTTCTCTTGAATGGAGAAGATACCCTTCTTAATGGCATCAGCCCTGTTCAGGCCCTCTGAATTCCACCTCAGATTAATTTTTACTAGGTTTCAAAGGGGTCCAGTGTGTGTCAGTGGTTTCAGGGAAACCTGTGAATCAGGGTAGAATTTCATCTTTGAGATCGAATGGGCCTCATTCTATAGGAACATTGGTGGTAGCTCTGAGATAATCTGTAGCCCTGGAAGTAGAGTGTTCAGAAAGGAAGGTATGACTTGAGATGGACACTGGGCTTGCTCATTATTAGCTAATGTGGATCTTTATTTGGCTTTTTCAGAGTGTAGGCTGCAGAATGGTGAAGAAAGAAAATTGCAGGTGTATGGATTTTCAGTCATAGTTCAAGTGATACAGTGTTACTGGTGCTAGTGAGTGTTTTATTATAGAGGAAGTGTGTTAAATGAAGATACCTACTAATTATGTGTTTATTCACTGAGATTATTTTGCTTATGGCAGAGGGCAGGGAGATGTTGCTGCAGCTTTTGGGGCTAAAAGGAGGCAAGAGAAGGTAGTCCCACTGAAGGGCAGAAAGATTCAAATGTTCTCAAGGCATTAAAAATAGAAATAAACTGCAGAGTTTGTGTATTTTCTTCAGTTAGGACAGGAGTCATTCTTCATACCTGGCCAAAATAAATCTGTTTTATGACACCTGCTGACATAAATAGCCTGGTGTTTTTATGAGTATATACACTGAGTATTTTTGTCTTGCAGGTAGAAGACAGCTTAGAACTCTCTTTCCAGGGAGATGATGATGTGAAACTTGATGTTTTTTTCTTCTATGAAGAGGATGACCACATATGGAATGGAGGAACTCAGGCCAAATCGGGCAAGAAATTTAAGTATGAACTGGATTTATACCTCTAATAGGAAGGAAATTGAACTGATTAGTGTTTAGTGTTGGCATTTTGTGTGTTGTGTGTTGTTGCGTGGCAGAGTCTGTTCTTTCTGTGAGAAAGGCAGTTGTTGACAACAGCTAAAAAGCTATTCAAGTTTAGCTTATTTTCCCCTTGGTAGCTGGCATTTTGTTGCTTTTTGGTTTAGTCTGGAGCTAATCAGCAGTCTCTGGATATAAATATGAAAGTGTTTGATTACTTTCTTCTCTTCATTTAAGGCATAAAAGCGAGATTGTTTTATTTGCTGATACTGTTTGCTCAGTGCTTAGAAGTAAAATTATGCTTAGGGGAACATGCGGGGGTTCTAATCGATGCAAATGCATAAATCTTTTAGTCTTCTTCAAAAAGTCTAAGTGTTTGTGGTTTTATTTTAACCTATGAAAAGGAATTTTAAGATTCTTTTTTCCTGTGGAAGGCTTCACAGATTCTGAAGTGGGAGTAGTCCTCTGCAGGAATAGTACATAGGCTTAACTCATTTAACAAATTAACTCTTGAGGCATCCTACAGGATGTCTTTCTGATACTGTGAAATCTACCTGTGAACTTCCATGGGTGTAAGCATGCCTATAGGTAGGGCTTATGTTGGCCCTTCTACAGAAAATAACAGGTCAGATTTGTAGAATAATTTATTTGTGGGTTTGTTGGGGTTTTTTTTCCCAATTTAAATGGGCTGTGGAGTTTTCAGAAAGTACAGAGTAGCAGCTGTATTTTAATGCTTTGCAGCTGCTCCAAGTCTGGCACACCATGTTTAAACATGGGTGCTGAAGGGTAATTGCGTGCTTTGTTTGGCAAGATTGAAGAAAAAGGTAAAAACTTGCTTTTAAAAAAGGCTTGATTCATAATAAAGTATTTAATGCTGCTTTTATCAATTCTCCCCCAGCATGTAGCATCATCTTGACACCATTCTAAATGAGGAAACTGTTAAATCCAGTTTCTAAGTGAAAAAAGTAGAGACAGGGACTAAGTGATTTCTAGAGGTGCCAGAATAATATAGAAATAAACTCCAAAAGAATTAGAAATGCTTCTTCTTAGGACCCTGTGGCAACTGTTTACCAGTTACTGTTGATAATAACATCCTGTGGTGGTTTAACTGCAGCCAGCAGCCAAGTACCAAGCAGCTGCTTGCTCACTCGCTCCCTTCTTCCCTAGTGAATGGGGAGGAGAATCAGAAACAGGTTAAAGCCCATGGGTTGAGATAAGAACAGTTTAATAATTGAAATAAAGTAAAAGATGATGATGCTAATAATAGTACTACTAATAATAGTAGTAATAATAATAACAATAACAACAATAATAATCACAAAAATAGAGCAGAATAAAGCCCAGGAAACACAAGGGATGCACAATACCATTGCTCACCACCCACTGACTGATATCCAGCTTAACCCGAGCAGTGATCTGGCTGCCTGGGTGACTCTCCCAGTTTATACACTGGGCATGACGTGCTGTGGTATGAAATACCCCTTTGGCTAGTTTGAGTCAGGTGTCCTCTCTCTGCTTCCTCCCAGCTTCTTGTGCTCCTCCTCACTGGCAGAGCATAAGAGACTGAGAAGTCCTTTATTTAAAGTGCTGCTGAGCAGCATATAAAGTATCAGTGTGTTATTGGCATTGTTCTCACTAAATCTGAAATACCAGCACTGTACCAGCTACTGGGAAGAAAATTGACACTCCCCCAGCTGAAACAAGGACAGTATCCATCTCTTATTCCATATCATTCATGATATGTCAGATCCCACACTTCTTAATACACAATCACTTTTCCTGTTTTTTAGTAAAAAAAGTAAAGTACAGCTGTCATTTCCTTAGTCTATGGACCACCCCTATAAAAGGTTGTTGGGTTCATTTAGTCCACAACTTTGGGTTCCGGCTTTCATAACCATCCTTTTGGACAGGAAAGATGGCATGTGGCATGTGGTATTCTGATTCCATCACTGCCATGCTTGTCATGTGTGCAGTCATTAATGTGGCAATCAAAAGAGGGTCAGGTTCAGATTTTCAGATGCAGTGATTGAGACAGGTGCAGCAAGGCACCCTCTGTGGTGATGAGCATATAGCTGCCATAGAAGTGATAGTATTCAGTGTTACATAGCATTTAGCATACAATTCAGTTCATTGGCTGTTCTCACCCAAAGTCATATCCCCTTATGGTAGACACTGGACTTCACCATCATCCTGCATTACCCACCAAGTACACCCAGGTATTTGAGCAAAAGCAATACCATTAATGGATTTACCTTGCCTGAAGCAGAAATAACCCAAACTCTTTTCCCTACTGTATTCTTTTTGTCACCATAGGAACTTTATCCCCCTCTACAGTACATATAAGTATTGATTGGCCTGGCGAGACCTGTTGGCAGATCCTGAAGTCTTGACCAACCGGGTGGCCTTTGCTAAACATGTACCCAGTGTTGCTCTCAGTGTAGTTTTTAACAGCCCACTGCACCTTTCAATTTTCCCAGAGGCTGATGTATGATAGGTAATGTGATGTACCCACTTGACACTGTGCTTTTTGGCACTAGGTTTTTTCAGAAATGAGTCCCATTGTCTGACTCAGTTCTCTCTAGGTTGCCATGTTGCCACATAACTGCAGTATGTAAGTAGCATTTCATAGATAGGAAGGTGTGAAATAAGAAAAAATATGAATATCCACTTGCTGCAGTTGCTTGCTTTCTCTGTGAGCTTATTCAGAGGTGTATTTCAGTCTTCTGCAAGTGACCATATTCTTTTGTTATGATGCAGGTATCTCTTTCCAAAGTTTACTCTGTGTTGGACTGAATTTGTAGAACTCAGGGTACATGTGCCCTGTGAAACTCTTCAGTATATTGAAGCCAACTATGGCCCAGACTGGAAGGTTCCTGTGAAGACATGGGACTGGAAGAGCTCCCCATCCAATGTACAGTACAACGGTATCTGGCCTGTCAATGAATGGGATGATGTCATTCAGATCTACTGACCACCTGACTATTCTTTGAAACATCAGTTTGTAGTTTCCCAAAGGCATCAAGATCCATTCCTTTTGTAACTTTCATCTGCTTCCTAAGTAGACATTTACCTTTTTTTTTTTTTTTTTTTTTGATTAACTGGCATTTTTTTACCATCATCATGCATTTTTCAGGAAAAGATTGAAGGCAACTGAAAGGAAGAGGAACTGAAAGAGAAACTACTCAAAGGGAATAGAGGGAAATGTTGCAATAAATGTATGGGCTTAACGGACTATTTAATTGACATTTAATTCACTATGTAATTGTAAGCAGTAGCAAGGTGGCTTAGACTTTCCTTGGATCATCGAAACCATGGGATTGTTCACTTCCCAAGCTTAATAGAGGGATAGGATGCAGGAATCATGGAGAAGTTCCTTTCTTTCGGAGGAGATCCTCTGAATATTCAACTTTAAAACACCTGAGTTATGAGCACCTCAGATGTGCTTGATTTGAGACTGATACATTCCTATGATACTCAACAGGTTGCTCTTGTCAGTTGGATGTTTCTGTTACACAGAACCCACATTCTTTAATGAAGAACTCTTCGCTTTAATGTAGGAGGTGTTGGGTAATGGTGTAATACTAAATGAATAGAAGGAGAAATTATCCACATTGGACATATTTCAAATAATAGCTGTTTGGTTTTGTTTGGGGGTTTTTTGTGAACTATTGCATGCAGTTATGACAGGGAATGTTGTTTGCCTTTTTATTTTTTTTCCTTTTTTAAGGACATGGATGTGCATGCTGCAGGGTTGTCTTTTCATGAAGAAGACCCATATATTCCGGGTTTAGTGTCCCAATTAGTGTGTTCTCCCTGTAAGTTTTGGCTGGATTTTAGAGAATTATAGTTATCTCTGATTTCTTACAAGCAGATGGAAATGGCGTATTCATTGTTTTCTGTTTAACATAGGCCCACAGAACAGAGATGTTGGAGAACTGCAGCTCTTTAAGCAGAAATGTGTAAAGATGCCAACTGTTCCATCAAATATGCAGTAGCATAATTGTGCTATCACTTCACTTGCAACATTAGGCTTTGGGTGGGAAGGAGTTGGAAGCCTGGTAACTCTTCTGCTGCTTCTGCTTGTGCTTTTGGTCAATGAAGTAAGCTTGCTGCTTCAGCATTTTGGAATGGGATAATAGCTTTCATATGAGTATGTGTGTCCCAGGTTTGTTTCAGTCCTGCTGTGTGGGGAAAACAAGGGTACTAGAGCTGCTAGTGAGTTATGACTGGAATATACAGTACAGATCCAGGAATACTTGCGAATCAAGGTACTTAATGGAGCTTATACTTACTTGCACCAAGCCTGTATTCATTCTGTTCTTGTTACGTCAGAAAGTTTTTATCTATGGGTTGCAACTTCTCCACCATTCATTGGGAAGAGGTGGGTTGAGTCTGTGTTTTTTTTGTGTTCTGCTGATCTGCAGTTCTCTGCTGTGTATTCAAATATGTACAGTTCTGGAGAGATGAAATAGCTACTGCTGTGCAGCTGTTTTACTATTGTATTGTTGCAGCTGCAGTCGGGGCTTCCCTGCTGTTTTCATTCTGGAGTGCGGCATACTTTCTTCTGCCAGCGCTCTCAGTTCCAGCAGTCAGAAGGCTCAATGCCACTGAAGCACTGGAGTAAATTACTCAGCTTCTGGCACCAACTTGTCATGTTGGCTCTTCAGGTGGCATGGTAACTTTGTTAGCTTTTGTCTAATTGAGAAGGGAGAGATGTGAAATCCTGCTAATGCCCTTTACTCAGTAAAGTAAATGTTATATCATAAAGGATAATTTCTCAGAAGTTGTTGTAGTTTTTCCCTTAAAATGAAAAAAAGCCAATGTCCTTACATTTCTTTTTGTGTTCAGAACTGTTTTCACCAGCTTTTGTTTAATAATGTACAATAAGCTGATAAATTTTTCAAATGTAATAAATGATTAAGAGTGGGGAAAAAAAAAAGATACTATCAGAAAATTCTAAGCCTGTCAAATGTTTTACTTTTTAGACGGAAAGACCAATGAAAAAAGATGCATATTGCTGAAAGGGAGGATGTCTTAAGCAGTTAAATTATGTAAGTTAACCTACATACCTGTAAATTACTCTTCAGGTTAAAATACTTTCTCTTCACAAGACACTGATTAAAAGGAGAGTCTAATTTGCAAATCAGGATGTTGTTTCATCCTCTCTTTTGTCATCTTGGGCAGCATTTAACGACTTCGTTGCAGTTACCATGATGTAACGCACAGAGAAAAATTTTGAACTGTTTCTTACACTGCTTATTGATTGTCTTAACTGAGCTTTTATTTTTAAATAAAGATACTTAAACACCACAAAGATACTTGGAATAAAGCAGGTGCCCATATGGAGAAAAAAGGATCCCTCAACTGCACACAAGCATTTACCTTCTGCATGTCTCCAGTCATGTTTTGTGCAGTGCCCTGATGGAAGATTTCCTGCTTGTAGGACTACATCCCATGGAATGATGTGAACAAGGCAGAACTGGTGCTCTTTGAAGGCACACCATGAGGCTTTGAATCCTTGCCATGCCCATGGAAACACAGATGTAGGGATTTGTTTCCTGTTAGGTTATCCTGAATTGCTTCACGTGAAATAGATTATTAGTTCTGAGTTACCTTCCAAACTTATTACCTGCCTTCATTTTGAAAGTTCTTTGAAGACAAGGGCAATTTCTGAATTCTTTTAATGGCATGCATTTAAGGTCTTAAGTATCAGCATGTGAAATACCTTGACTTTGTGTGGCAAAGAAAGCACTTTACATATGTGTAACTGTTAAAGGTAGCAGAGCCTATTCAAAGAATGCCTATGAGCTGAGACTCGGGTCGCAAGATGTTCAAAGCTCCAGAGTAACTGCAAAGTAAGATTGAAAAAATAGGGTTCCGTGAAGAGAAGGGCCTATAAAGAGCCATATTCAAAAGATGGTTGTACAATGGAAAAGATGTGTGTACTCCCTTGCCATGATTGTTAGGAAATGGAAGTAAAGGGGAGGAATGTAAATTGAGGTCGCCTGCATTGTAGAATGCTGGAGTGTTGTATATGTTTGTAAATGCGTAAAGCCTTTGATTTTTAGGGTCTCTGAGAATACAGACAAAAGCCTGCCAAGACAGAAGGCAGTTTGCTTTTGATCTGTCCAGAAGGAATCTTGCCGTAGAAGAAGGGCTTGTGTATGTTCCACCGTACTCTTCTTTTAAAGTCAGAAGTGGAAGGTAGTCAAAGCTGTAATGATGCAGATGGGAGAGAGTCCTGAAAACATGAGTTAATCTTCCACTGCTGTCCAAATGGAAGGAATTAGCTGATTTTGCTATGCCCTGTCCCTTGAAAGAGTCTGGAACATGCTTGTTCCAAAGTTGCATCCTTTGCTGCTTTAGAATTCTCTCTTTTCATCATAAGTCTGTCAGCTCAAGAGAAAATCAGTTTCTGCTTTGCACTGTCAGTTGAATTGTTTGTTTTGCACAGCAGAATGAGATGTTGAAGGAGTAACATCTGTCGACAGTACAGATACCAAAGGAGCAGCATCTGGATAATAGTGCAGATAGATTCCTTCCAAGGACTGGCTTCTCATGGTGCAGTGACTTTCAGCAACTTAATTCTGTCCTTTATTACCCATTGTCAGAATTCTCTGAGTTCACATAGCAGTTCAGGAAATTTGGGGGCAGCTACCTCACTGTGTAGGCCTGCTTTTTTGCTCTTCGTGTAATTCTGTCATGCTGTGTACTGCAGAACTAAATGTGAGAACTTGAACACTGCCAGGGATTAGGTATCCACAACTTCTCAGGGCAACCTGTGCCAGTGCCTCACCACCCTCACGGTAAGCAATTTATTCCAAATACTTAATCTACCTTCTTTCAGTTTGAAGATATTACTTGTCCTGTCACTGTGCTCCTTGATGAAGAATCCCTCTGTATCTTTCCTGGTGCCCCCTCATTTAGGTACTGAAAGGCTGCTAAATCTCCCCAAAGCTTTCTCTTCTGCAGGCTGAACAAGCCCAACTCTTCAGCCTGTCTTCATAGGAGAGGTGCTCCAGCCCTCAGCATTTTGTGGCCTCCTGTGAACTCATTCTAGCACTTCCACATCCTCTTTATGTTGAGGACCCCAGAACTGCACACAATACTCTAAGTGAGGTCTCACAAGAGCAGAGTAGAGGGGCAGGATCACCTCCCTTGACCTGCTGGTCACGCTCCTTTTGATGCAGCCCAGGATACGGTTGGTTTCTGGGCTGCAATTGCATGCTGCTGGCTCATGTCCAGCTTTTCAATCCACCCCCACCTCTGTGTCCTCCTCAGGGCTGCTCTCAATCCATTCTCCACTCAGCCTCTCTTTGTGCTTGGAATTACTCTCACCCCGTTCACATGGGCCACCTCTCAAGCATGTCAGTGCCCTTCTAGGTGGCAACCTTTCCTGCTAGAGTACCAACCACACAGCTTAGTGTTATCTGCAAACTTGCTGAGAGTGCACTCAATCCTTCTGTCCCTGCCACCAACCACTGCACTGCCAATACTGACCCCTGAGGAACACCACTCATCACTGGTCTCCACCCAGATACCAAACCATTAATTGCAACTCTTGAGTGCAACCATCCAGCCAGTTCCTTATCCACAGAGTCTTACCCATCTCTGAGATCCATGCCTTTCCAGTTAAGAGACAAGGACATTGTGTGGGATGGTGGCAGATGCTTTGCACAAGTCCAGGTAGACGATGTCAGTTGCTCTTCCCTTATCCACCAGTGCTGTTACCCCATCATAGAAGGCCACTAAATTTGTCAGACACAATTTGCCCTCAGTGAAGCCAGGTCAGGACTTGCGTCAGCCCAGGAGTAGTGCCAACATCAGGATTTTGGAGTTTTTGACCATGGGTCAGTTTATACAGCACCAGGCCTGCTGGCAGCAGATGGGGTACACCTGTCCCAAAGGGGAAAAAGGATCCTAACCCAGGAACTAGCAGGGCTCATTGAGAGGGCTTCATACTACATTTGAAGTGGGAGGAAAGTAAAACCAGGCTCACCAGAAATGAGCCAGGGGGTGGCATGCCAGTGTTGGAGGCCAGTCCCCCAGAGCAACTTAAATGCACCTATGCCAATGACTGCAGCATGGGCAACAAACAGGAGAAGCTGGAAGCTGTTGTGCATCAGGGAAATCATGACATAATTTCCGTCACAGAAACACAGTGAAATGATTTGCATTGAATTGGAGTGCTGGAGTGGATGGCTACAGGCTCTTCAGAAGAGAAATGCAAAGAAAAAAGAGGTGGTGGGGTTCCCTTGTATCAGGGAACAATATCAGCTGCCTGGAAATCAATGTTGTGGGCAAGAAGGCTGAATGTATCTGGTGAAGATGATGGGGAAGGCCAACCAAGCATGTATTCTGGTAGGAGTCTCTCTGGTAGGAGACCACTCAGGCAGGACGAAGCTATGAATGAAGTGTTCTCCAAACAGCTGGGAGAAGTCTCACAATCGCTTGCCCTTGTTCTCATGGGAGACTTCAACCTACCAGATGTCTGCTGGAAGCGCAGTGCAGCAGAAAGGAAACAATCCCGGAGGTTCCTGCAGTGTGTGGAAGACCACTTCCTGATCCAGCTGATGAGTGAGGCAACTAGGGGATATGGCTGTGCTCCCCACTGGCTGTGGTGGGCTGGGGAGACCTGGGGATGTGGATCTGCTCCCTCTCATTGCCGCTGCAGCAGCAGGCATCACGCTATAAAAGGAAGGGAGGCCACATCGTTGGCTGGCCCAGGGAGGGGTGATGTGCAGTTGTGGTGCTTCAGTCTCTTTTCTTTCTACCAGCTCAGTCATTTCTGTTCATACCACTTCAAAATGAAAATAAACGAAGTGGCCCTCCTTGACATAAAGCAACTAATTTCAGTGCCTTTTATGCCATCACCTCCTGTTAGAAAAGTCAAAACTCTTGAGTGTAGCAGCTTCCACAAGGAGCTACTGTTGAACTCTGTGGCCTCTCATCTCGAGTTGACACTAGCCCTTTTTCATCGCCACCGCTGTCCTGAGTGGTATCTCAGAGCCCTATCAGGGCAGCAGGAGAATCTTCTGTTCAAAAATCTGCATGTTTGCTCTTCAGGCACTTGTAATCATCTTGCATTGTCAGCATTCAGGCTTTGGCCGCCCATTAGTAACGACCTTTCCAGCTGCACTGACAGGGAGAGATTTCTGAACAAACATGGAAAGGGAGAAGAGATTAAGTGTGTGACAGCTGGTGAAGACGGGAGCCAGGCCAGGGCAGCTTTCTGTAATTGATTATTCTATTTTGGGAAGCCAAGATACATTTGTGGCATAGAGGGATTTGGGGTGTGCCTCCATGACTGACCAAACATACGGTGCCTTATTCCTGGGAAAATTGTTTATCTATACACATGGATGCCTTGCTAACTTATTGTTACGTGTTCCTTTCCAGGCATATTCATAGAGTAAATGCATGGAAAACCAAGGTCTTGTCTATGCACTGAGAAGGCAACTGCCTGAAACAAGCAATAGTGTTCCCAGGTACGCCCATTATGACTGTATAGTTATACTGGCATGCAGGCTTTTGTTCCAGAGCAGAGAGGCTTTATCAGGAGAGGGAGTAAAACAAGCACACACCTGCAATCTGAACTCACATTCTGGCCTACAAAGGAGGGGCCATACCAGTACAGACTATACTCTTGTATCCCCCAGGCAAGGGGACGCAGTGGGTTCTCATGCAATATTTGGAAGAAAATAAGGCGTTTTTCTCGGTATGTTTCTTCTCAGCCTTGGGGATTGACTCCTTCTGCAGCAGTGTATAATGTAGCATCTACGCCTGTACAGTCACAGTGTCCTGCTCTGCACTTGGGAAGAAAAGGCACATCACTGTGACTCATGGCCCTAGCACAGACAGGGAAAAGGATATCAGTAGGTCTTTTAGCTGGGAGTTGGAGGTTACTTTGTGGTGTTCTTGGGTATTGGTATTTTGCTCTGTGAACCTAATTCAGACATGTAACGTACCTGGGAACATAGGAATGCCACCAGTGAAGAAGCTTGGGGACTACCTGTGATGCCTTCCCTGCACTGGTGGTGGGTTTTGCACCCTGGGGCTACTTGCTGTAGGAACTTCTCAGGTTAATGATGCCTCTGCGATGCATTCATTGTTTGTTCAGAAAAAGTACCTGTTTTGACCTGCTGAGATCAAACTGTTTGGAAGGGACAATGTTTGGAGACATTTGCTGGCCTCATCCATTGCTGGTCTTTTACAGCCACTTGCATTACTCTATGATGTTAACAAGATAAGGGAAAAATGTTAACCCCTACCAGAGTACTTTCTGCCTTGGTAAGATCTTTCTGCCAGCAAATCCCAGTAAAACTGTGTCCAGCAATGGCAGCTGGAAACAGCAGATTACACATTTTAAGGGACTTTGTAATTGCTCTGGCTGTCAAAATTTAGGAGACCTTGTGTTGTTAATAGTTAGTATTGTGTGGTTTGCCCTCCCTTGGAACTCAGGATCCAAGGTGGGTAGGCAGGGACTTAAATCTGAATTGCTGTGTGATACCTGAATAATGCCCAGGGTCTGTGTAGAAATGGTTATCTACCTCCTGGAAAGGCAGCACTGTCCGAACAGAACAGTCCTGGGTCTGGTATATTCTCTGCTAATGCTGATCTTACAGAGGAGAAAATTGGGAAAGGGAGAGCACAGGGGGGCATTCTAATAGTGCTCCATTAATTCAGCAAGGCTGGTTTACAGCAAAATGCCTGGCTAAGGCCAGTTTGTAAAGAAAGAAAGCTGCTGGGGATTTGGGAGTCCTTTGCAAGTTTGGGGCTATCTTTTTCTATGTCTGAGGAAAGGGGAAAACATGAAGTAGAGAGAAATACCAGATCCTCCTTCATGACCTGCCCTGTACCTGGTACAAAGCAGGAAGGCTGCTGACGCCAGCCCAGCTGCATCCAAAGCACCCACCAGGTGGGCATTGCTACCCTCATAGGTACTGCAGATCAGGACCACAGCTCTTAACAGTGACCGTTTGCAGCTGGGAGGTGTCAGGCTATTCTTCCTTTTCCTCCCCAGCCATCCCCCCACTGCCTCTCATCCTTAGTCTGTGCTCCATCCTAGAGAGCTGGGACACAAGCAGGGAGCTTTATTTATAGGGAAGAAAAACTGCCAGCAGGGGTGGGCGGAGGGGTGAGAGTGGAAATGAGTTGTGCTGATAAGCCTTCTCACTGTATTTTATTTTACTGAGGTTCTTAACAAATGATCTTTATGAAATGCAAACCTGGCTTATCAGGCTAATGCAGATTGTCTGAAATCCTTATCTCCACGGGCCAGTTAGCTGGAGTGATCCCCTTTTCACAATGAATAGAGAATGAAGAGCTGCACACAAGCCTGCCCCTCCCTCCTTCCAATCATTGCCATTTACTGGCACTGAACCGAATGGCTCTGATTTCCAAACTCATAAATAACGCAGAGGCTTCAGAGCTGAGCTGTCCTGTGTTTTGAAACAGTTGCTCAGCTGTGCAGGGAGCCCAAGCTGGCCGTGAGGGGCAGGGAAAGGGAAAAGGGGCAAGAAGTCCCTGGTTTGTTTCACTTTCTGAGAACAGACTATGTTTAAGCCAGTTTCTAATGGTAGATACAACATGATCTCACACACACAGATATGTGCCTCCCTGTAAGTGTTGTCAACGGACCCAGATCCTGGCATTTGAATGCTTTCCCTCAGCATGCTTTTTGCTCCATAGCGTAGCTGCTGTCTGCCGGTGAGAAGCTGTTGCTATTGGTAGGTTGAAGATTTATGGTGAGAAACTTGCCCACTGCTCAAGAGAAGGCTATTTCTTCATTGTTTTCATGTTGCGTATGTATTTTCTGTACCTCCTGTGGGTCAAGTTTGTGTACCTGGGGAATGGATAGCAACTAAATAGCTCTGCTGCCTTTTCTGGGGATAGAAGCATGGAAAAAGTAATAGCAGCTGTGGGAAAGTTTTATTGTTCAGGCTGCTGAACTCTGGGGAGTATATATAAAAGCCCATCTCTGGGAACACACAGTGGAGCAAACAGATGCCACTGTTGTCTGCCTGTGATGTGTGGTGATGTCCTCCATTCCTGGAGCACCATGAGATGCAAGATGATCTGCAACAGGTCCTAGCCCTTAAATTCCAAATACAGAACAGGCCTGTACTTAAGTGACAAAACCTAATGAAGAAGAGGCCTGATTTTATCCATCAACATGTGCATGTTCACTTAACTGTATTTTGCCCCTTTTGAATGCTTTTCTGCTCAAGAGGCAAGGGCCTAGATTCAGCATTCAGTGCAAGGGGACCTCAGAAAGCCACGGTTGTATGGAGAAACAAGGCTCTGTAGGAAGGTGGTTTCCCACAGCGTGTGGCACATAGAAATGCTAGTGGAGCTGCTGTCAGTTCCTCATTCTTCTTGACATCTGGGCAGATGCCAGTATGAAGGATTAGTTCAGCAACAGAGATGAACTTCCTCAAAGCAGGAGAGTTTTTGTGCGCCAAGATGCAGTTTATCCCTTTGTATTGATACTAGAGTTAACCGCTAAATCCAGAAATATGAATTATACCACAGCATGGAAATATCTTGGTGATATGTCTACCAAGGAGCATGGAGATATCAATGTACCATGTGGTAGACTGAGCACCTTGCATGACATGCTACATCCCAGAGGTGAAATTGCTGTCTAGCTTTGCACGTTATGCAAGACAAATCCTGTCAGCCAGCAGCTGGGAAGCGTTATTTTTTCCAGGTGTCACTGAGGTGTGGGCTCTGATCTCTCTTCAATATAGAGCAAAAGGGCAGCTCCCTGTGTTGCAGCTCCTTAGGAAACAAACCCAAAACCTCTCAATGGGGATGACTGTACATGTGCTGTCAGCACACACTAGGTCTCATATGGTGGCTCCTTCCCAGCTTTCGTCCTTGAGCTTTTTACCTGAAAGTCAGAAGTGTTTTCCCTTTCTTGCTTCAGAAAAGGAGTTAAAAATGGAGCAACAAACAGGCACAATGGCTTCATGATATTCTGCTACCTCCATGTTTAAATAGATCACTATGTAGCATTGCTCATTCATTCTTGCTGCTGTTGGTAGGTGTAAGGAAGATACATTGCACTGCAAATTTGTTTAGGTGGTATCTGTGAATGGCAGCTGTCATGCAGGTCTTCAGAGACCCCAGACAAATACAGCATGCATAAGTGAATGTGTAAAGCAACACCAGTATCTCCAGAGATAGCTGTGGGGATGGAGTCTGCTCCTGGAAACCAAGGCTCACAATAAATCTTGCGTGATTATATTGCAGCATTTCTACTGAAGGATTAAGTTTTATTGTATCTCTTTTTCTCTCGGAAGTCCAGTTTTCATTTCCTTGTAAGGCTCCAAAATGTGTTGTAGCTGCCTAGCCTTACAGATGTCCCTCTGTACCATGGAAAAATGTCCAAATTCTTCCCCCTTCCCTGGCTTTTGTGTGAATGTGTGTGGGAGAGTCCAGCTCCTGCTACCTGCTATTTCTCCTAATCTGGAAACTGTCCCCAGTTCTTTCCATTCCACAGTTAACATGTTTCTTAACTTGGAGTTTCACCCTTTCAGCATGAGTGAGCATTTGGGGTGCAGACCTGGTTCTGTTAAAACCAGCAGCTGAACTTGTCTTGCAAGGACCTGAACTTCATCCATCTCCCTCTCCTCCTGGGAGAGCTTGACTCAGTCCAGTCAATGCCCTTATGCACTGCTGAGGTTTGTAGTATGTCCAAGCAGCTATGGAGTTTAGCTTCTCTTCATTAATTTTTGTCTCCAGCCTGCCCACTGAGTTGCTGTGGCAGAGTTAGGTGCTCCGTTGAATGGGAGGTCTTAGGCTGTGCTTGTAAGAGAGCTGTTTTGCAGACTTACTCCTTCTCCCCTGAGCATACAGCTGGGCTGCTCTGGTGGGTTCTGCTGCTCTTCCCACAGTTGCCAACACAGCCAAGTCCTCCTATAACTGTGGCACTTGTGGCAATAAAAGATGACGTGTTGGGTTTGAGGCTTTGGGAGCCCTGAGAATACTCATCCCCCTGTCACTAATTGTTCCTGGGGAAAGAGGTATGGGCTACAGTCTGAGAAGCTCTCTGATGGTGTTAGGTCTGGTTTGCTCCCAGCCGAGCAAGGTGCTGGTGAGAGCAGAGAAAACTACGGTTTTGGTTCTTGCATGTGCAGGACTCTTCTACTCAGCTCCCTTCTACGGCAGACCTGGATGGGTCCCGCTGAACTACCCACAGGGAATGCGGGAGGAGCCACACAAGCTGGCCCTTTTCAAAGGTGATGGCTGTTCCTGATAATGCCAACTGGCTCAGCTTTCATTTCAGCTTCCTGAAGACTACCGCAGACAGATCAATTAGGGACAGCACACATGAAGCTGCAGCTCCTCAACCCTCCCCCAGATAATAATAAAAATGTGCCCCCGCTTCTCTTCTTCCTTGAAGTCCCCAGGAGAGAATTAACTGGTGCTGCAGGTGCAGCCGTCCTGCAGGGTGGTGAGAGCAATGAATAGTAAGATTTTTAGCTCAAGCACACTAAGGCTGTTCAGCAGCCATTGGATAATCTTCTGTTAATCAGATTATGTAAATTACTACTTCAGCATCCCTATACCATCTCTCATCCCCCTGCTCTTCAAGCTGGAAATAAAAGGCACTCTAAAAAGAAACATTTAAACTGCAAAAAGGCAGTGCTGCTGAAAGGGGTGGGCAGAGGGTGCTGGGATGAGGAGCAGGCTTTGTTTCTGTGCAGACGGGTGTTCCTGCTTGGTAAAGCAGCAGGAGATACCACCAAATTAAAGGTCAGGAGTGGGTGCCGCCTGTGTGTTAATTGCGCCTCAGTACTGCCTTGAGGAGGGCAGTGCTGGTGCATTCCTGGAAGGATGTTCTTTGCCCTGGGATGTTACTTTAGGTGCACCAAAAGAGCATCTCTGACCTCCCTAGAGCAAAGTGGCTTCCTGTCTTTGCACTCGTGATGTAAATCCATTTATTAACAATGTAAAGCCTAAACAGGGTTTGGATTGAGAGGTGCTGTCAGCAGTCCAGGCTTAGCCAGTGAACACAGTGACCAAACTGAGTGAAGGGAAGATTACCAGAAATGGCCTCTGAAGATGTGCCTATGCAGCCTGGCACTGTAGCTCCTAGTACCTGTGCTCGTGCTTCAGAGCATGCAAGGTAATCAAATCCTATGGCTCCGGGTTTCATAGAGGGTTGTGTCTTCCTGAAACACATGTTGAGCAGTCACAACAGTGTCTTACTCAGTACTCAAAACATGGCTTACAACACTTACTTGATCTCCGAGGCTGTCACATTCATCCAGATAGGCAGAGTGACAGGTTTTTTACAAACTGGAGTAGAAAGCTGAAGAAGGCAAGAGAGGTCAGCTGCAGCTAAAGCAGGGCTTATTTATTCTTTGTGCAGCCACTGAAAGCCACCCAGAAAGCTGAGCTGACCTACATTTGCTGTATAATACTCCTGGCTGAAAGCAATTCCTTTTGTTTGTGACAAAGATGAGGCTGCTTCTCTTATGGCAGATGCCACACACTGGAGATGAGGTTTTCCACCCCGCGCAGGGTTTTCCACAGGGTTTCTGGTACTTACAGATGATCAAGAGAATTTGCTACTACCCCATCTTTCTCCACACTGTTGAACACACGTCCTAATTCTTATATCCTGTCAAGAGTGAACAGGCAAAGCTGTCTGAAGGGCGGCTTGTGGGCTATTAAAAATATTTCACATACAGGGTTCATACACTCCTGCTTTGATGGGTCATGCTAATTACAGGATGTGTCTTGGGTTCAGGTGACACATTTCAGGTGAAAACATGCAAATGCCTACACTAAAGACTTTACTGTTGTAATGGGGCTGCTTCCCCGTGCCGTGTTGTGAGGCTGGGACACCAGCTTTGCAAGAGTGATACTCATAGTCAAGTGGGGAATGGGCACCCTGGTCCAAACTATGAGGAGCTGCTGCCTGGCCTAGCACAGTAATTCTGACAGTGCAGGTGGTCAGATAGACACATCGCACAATTCTCACCTGGACGAATTTCCTCAAAGATTAGTCTTCCTTCCTCTGGCTGCTGTTGGCTTTGTAAAGCCAGTGGAAAGTAAAGAGACATACAGCACAGTCATATGATGAAATACAGGTGAAAGGGAAGAATAATCATGCTGCAGATCAGCCCTGCTCTATATTGACTGATGAAAGCATATCAGTTGGTGCCAGCTGTGCACCTGAAATACAGAAATGTGTTCAAAAACAATGGACATAAAGCAATTGAAAATGAAATTTGAAATTAATTGTACCACCTCTCCATCATCAAGGTAGCAGTAAGGGCATACATTTGTAACAGACAAAACTTTAGAAACAAAGGGAGAAAGCTACCATCCAGTCAGAACAGTCATCAGGTCTGTGTTTCCCATGTGAAATTAACTGCCTAATCATAATGAACTCCTGAGATGATGGGATTCTTAAAGTTTCCCTTTGCACACCTGCGCACTGCTGGTCCTGCAAAGGGAGCAGTCTCAAGCACCAAATATAGGACCTCTCCTTCAAAGATTTCAACCTCAGCTATTGCCAAGCAGCAACTTGTGCTAACATGAGATGTTAGGGAGACTAAGAGCAAATTCCCTTGTTCCTTGCACGAGCCCACCACGACAGCAAGCCATGTGGCTTCAAAGACTTGCACGTGAAGAAAGAGAACTTTCTTTCTTCACAGGCTGTGTGAAAGCCTGGAGACTCCGATTCATGGGATAGCCAAGGCTGGGATGGCTACGGCTTGAGTGTTTTGCTTCAAGTCATACTTGAAATTAAATCTTCACATCCCTACTTTTTGACATTAGTTAAAAGGTCATTGTAGAAGGTGCAAACATATCTATGGCAAAGACCCTTCAGAGCTTATAATCTTGGCCAGGAAGGTTTTCCTTGTATTCAATTACATGTTTCTTTGAACCCCTGCTTGGAGAGATGAGTATGTGATAGCCTTATAGCTGCACGCCACCTATTTGAGCTCAGCATTATGTGCCAGTGAAAATGGCAGTGGCTGATGCTCTGGTATGACTGCTTTATTTTTCTCTATTTTAGGTGATTTCCGAAGGACTTTTAATGTGTAGGTACATCTGTGTCGAAGGGAAAATGAGCTGCTTGTCTCTTCTCTCTTTTTCCCAGCGGAAGGTTTAGAAAAACATTAGGTTTTCAGTCTCTTTCTTTCGTGACTAAACGTTTTCTTCAAGGCTATCAGTAAATTTCAGCATTAAAAAGGAGAATATTCTTGGCTTCTGGAATTAAGCCGAAAAGTGTGGCCAGAATTTAATGCACCCCCTGATGTGAGTGTTTTGTTAACACTAATAAGAGATTCAAAACATTACAAAAAGCTTCAGATGATGGCAGTTCAATATTTCAGCAGTCTGCATGCAGCTGCTGCTCTGAACCTCAAGCAGCCTCCTCCAGCTCGCTGTATTCAAAACCTATTGATCTAAATTTTGATTTTAAAGGCCAGGAACCCAGATGTGTATAATTGCTTCTTATTGTTCCCATCTGTAGAACATGGCTCTGAGCTCACAGCGATCATGTGGCAGTGTGTTTGCAGCCTCTTGCTGTCCTTTTTCTGTCCATCACTTTGTGAGTGCTGCTTTCATCAGACTTCAAGGGGTCACACCACAAAGGGGAAAAAATAATGTGAACCCAGGGCCATCTTCTCTGAAATCTTTACCCATATTTAGTGATGATTCTCTTTGATTTCCTGAACATCTGCAGTAAGTTTTGTTGGAGAAAGACAGGGTTTGAGGTCTGGCCCAGTGTGAAAAACAAGCATGTTTTTTCTCCAGCTAATCACTACTCTATCTTGGAGAGGCTTCTGTTGGCCCTGGAAGCTGTGTAGCAGCAGGATAAAGCCTTTTGCTCCTGCTTGCGTACTTCACAGTCGCACATGCCAGGAACAGCTTTTCTTCCTTTTAGGAAGAAAAATCACCAGGGTTACTCCCCTAGGATGTTTCAGGGGCTGGAACGTAGATGCTGGCATGAGTTTCAAGATGGATGTAAGAAACCTGGTTTTGAGATGTTCACACTGTGCAATCACCCACATGTTCTTAACTTCTTTAAAGTGGCCAGTTCGCACATCTATTGCTTTGCAGAGCCACACGGAAATGCTGTTACATAAATGACTGGCAGCACAGGCAGTCTGTTGCTTCATCCAGGCCAGACTGCTACTGGCATCTGTGGTGACGAGGCAAGATGATGAGCTGACTGAAGTGTGGCTTTTCAGAAAGTGCGTGCCCTAAATGTGAGTTCAGCACAGATTCTGAGGGGAGGATGTGCTGGGCACGATAGCAGAAATGGGGAAAGTGTGTTCTCCGGGTGGGGTCTGTACCTGTTCTCTTCAGCCTCAATTCTCACCCATGAGAGGGCCGAGATGACATTTTCTTTTCTCTCCTGGCTTTTGTTTCATCAGACTTGCCAAGGAATGTCTCTGCTGGGAAGAATGTGTACCTGCCTGTCAGAATGGCTTTGTATTCCAGCAAGGGGCAGCCAGCACTGCTGCAATAAATCAGTGCTTTCTGCATCTCAGACACAGCAGCTCTATGTCCCCAGTTACCGCATTTACACGTAGAGTGCTCCCCATCCTCCTCTCCTTGTCGGTGCTGTAAGGGCAACTGGGACTCTACTTGCTGAGAGAAGTATCTGAGGAGGAAAAATGTGTCTGCAACACAGGCAAACATGCTAATATCAACTGCAGTCTGGAGTCTGAGAGTTACAAAACATATTGATCCTCCTTGACTTTTCATGTAACTGACAATGGGTGGCTACTCAAACCAGACCTCTTGCAGGTGAATAATTACCCCAGGCTCCAAGGAACTGCCAGGATCTATCCTGGGAAATTCTTGTAGGGAAGAACATGCTGAAGGTGCAATACTGCTTTCACTGTTCTTGTTCCCCTCTTCTTGCCCCTGGCTGAGCTATGCTATCCTGGCACCTATGGACTGCTTTAGGGAAAAGCAGTCAGAGAGATGTGTTCCCCCTACTGCCATGTCACTGACAAGTACGGAGAGAAAGCTGAATGAGACTGGTGTGGTTCATCGGCGTCAAGTAATAGGAAGCTTTATAAAAAAACAATGAAATGGATCTTCCTGTTTGACCCCTTCACGTGTAAACTGATAGGGTGGAAAAGACCATGAAAGGTGTTGTAGAAGTCAGCATCCCCGCGCCATTTCAGATCACATCACAGATGTGGTGCTGGCTTTTCTGAAGTATGTGGGATGGGGCTAGGACGTCCCTTTTTCTCCTTGAGTTTTCCCAGTGAGGCAGGTTTCTCACTATGAGCCTGCTGCTAGAGGAGGCATGTATCTGACAGCAACAGGAGCAGAATCCTGCACTCTTGTATGGATAAGTGAGTGAGAATGAATAGCAGCCAATCCCACCATAAATGCCTGCAAGGACAGACACTTTTCTGGCTGTATATTTTAATGTTTCATCTACACAGGTTTTGAGAGCCGTTGGCAATGAAGTATCCAAGCAGTTAGGAATAAGGAGCTCGCTCTCTTTCCTGAACTATCAAGCTCCCTTCCCTATTGCTGTATGCTGGCTGGAGATTCTCAGGGCAGATTTTGGTTGGGTTGGAGGAAGTAACAGAGAGGAGGGGTTCTCTGCAACTTTCCAATGTAAATTACATGGAAATTAGGCTTCTGTGAGGCCAAAGGCCCCTCTGGAATAGGGCCTTTAGTTAACATAACACTTGTGCTAAATGAAGCGGTTGACACAGCTTTCAGGCTGTAGTGCCGCTGTTAATTTACCGTGTGAAAGGGCTGAACCTTAGGTCCAGCTCTGCAGGGAATGACTTGCCCCGGCAGGGATCTGGGGCTCATTCTCTCCTGAGATCAACCACATCATTCCACTGCTGTGTTGTTGATAATTATAGAGGCAATCACATTAACTGAAACATTCGCAGTGCATTTAAAAAGCTGCTAGGTGAGCCCTACCTAGCCAGCTTGTAGCTTAGGTGAGCTGGTCTGGGTAAGCTGAGGCACCTTCAGGCTTGGCTGAGGAAAGCAATGAGTGTGTTTAAAGCTCCCCTGTCAATCCTGGATGCAGGTGTTTTCCTGCCCCGTGACTGTAGTTGAACGATTAATTGGTGTTTCTTCTTCCCCATTCCTTTTTCCACTGTAGTACTGCTGTTGCTCCCAGTGCCTAACTATGTAATAATCTTGTTCCATCTATTTACTCTTGTCTCTACCCAAAGTAAACTCCCATCACCTAATGGAGAAGCAGATGTAGATGTAGATGAGGTCACATGGGTCCCAAGGCTTTGTGTGCTTGTAGCAAGGCTACATTGCCTCATTGGCTTGTGCCTGGGGCAATTTTTCATAGACACATAGGTCATCCAGTCCAACACCCCTGAAATGAACAGGAACATCTTCAACTGGATCAGGTTGCTCAGAGCCCCATCCAACCTTGAGTATTTCCAGGGATGGGGCATCTCCCACCTATCTGGACAAGCAGAGAGCATGGGCCCCGAAGTGAAGGGCAAGCTGGCTGACATGCAAATTCATACCTGCAGCCTCCTGCTGTAACTCTGCAGATTCAGGCAGAGGGCCAGCACAGGGCTTGCAGCAGTGCTCAGCCTGCAGCAGCTTTAGCTGCCCATGTTGCAGAAGGTGCTAGCTGCGTCCCCATGTGAAAAGGAGCATTCACCAAAAAGCGAAGGCAGGATTGATTTGCCTGCACATGGTCACCCCCACAGCCTCACTGCACTTGCTGTCAGAGCTGAGAGGAAATCCCCTGCTTAGGAATATGATAAATACAACCAGCCTCTTCCTCAGTACTGAGTCATATTGAAACTGGCTTTTAAATCAGCACTGCATCTTTGTCTCTGGAAACAATCACAAGCTCAGAGCTAGTTTTTAGTTTTTAATTTATTTTTATAAAAAAAGCCCTCCCCCAAAAATAAAAAAAGAAACAAAAACCAAACCAAAACAAAAAACCAAAAGACAAACCCACCAAAAAAAAGAGAGAAAAATTAGATACTTGCCACGAGCAGTTTCCATCGTTTCCCGCAAAGTTCCCTGACTTATCTGGAGTCACTCTAAGGCTAGTAAGCACTACCAGCCCCAGGAAAAGGCAGGGGGTGAGAAGAGAAAAGGCAGGATAGGGAGAATCTCCTGGGAGATGCAAAACAAGCTCCCTGGATTGCCAGGACTAGTGGTGACACGCGCCAGACAAAGGACCTGCTACTCTATAAATGAGGCAGCCAAGACCCGTGCTAGGCTGACTCCAGTGAGAGCAGGCTCTGCAGCCAGGCTCTGAGAGAGCGATCAGGGAAGCAAAATAGGAAGTGTCCGATCTTGCTGTCTGTTTGCCAGCTGACCAGATCTGAAGAGGCACAAGCACCTGTGACCAGAAAAGTGAGTGACAATGGCCTCTTCTCTTTACAGTGTTGCCTCCCCTCTTTTGGGCTTATTTTGCAACTTTCTTAGGAATGCCGAAGTTTCTTCTCGGGGCAGGGAATATCTTTAAAGGAAGGAATTTCTGAAATAGCCTTTTACCATCTGCTGAATTTTTATCTCTTATCATGGTAGCTCTAGGTCTTGCCGACAAAAAGTTAAGAGTAAGACCTGGTCTGACAAATAGAATAGTTACAGAAACCGCCACTACAGGTAACTGTGTTTAATCAAGCAAAGTAAACCTGCAGTCCATTTTTGTGCCTTGACTTGTCTAATTCTTAGCATCCACACAGAGACTCATTGAATTGGACATGATGTCGCAAGAAATGCTTAGTCGGTTTTACTACTTTGGAAAGAAATATTGATGCTAAGATGTGGAGCAAACTAATGTGATTTTAAATCTCTGTTCCTACTACTCCTAGATTTTTTTACATCATAACTATGTAATTACACACAAGGCAAACTCACTTATACCACCGTGAAGTGCTTTAAATTTGAGTTATTGCACTGGTGCAGAATGGTTACATAAAGCACGGTAGCCTTTCTGAGTTTAGAACTAAAACTTAACAGAATTCTCCAGTGGTGTTTGATAATCAGAACAAGTCATTCACAAAAGCATAGACAATCATGCATTCATTAGACTTTACTGTATGCTGGTGCACTAGACTGTGTAGAAATCTTATGTCAGTGCAACTGGTAAAGATGTAAAGAAATAGGTTTAAATTCCAATCCTCACATGTTTAAAAATGTTTCCATTACTTCATTGGTTGTCTTACAGCTGATGTGTATGTAAAATACATAGATACTTGAATTTTGCTCAGTTCAACAGTTCATTTGGGAGAAAAAGCTTAGCAATTTTATTTATTTCATTTCTGCTGGCAAATATTAATAACTCTCAGATTTGTAAAAAAAATCTCAAAATCTCACCTTTTGAAACTGTCAGTCTAGAACAGGTTTGTATTTCTGGGGGTAGCCTTCTACATAAAGCTGTATTTGCCTGAGAAAGTTAATAAAACAAGCAGTTTTTCTGAAGTAGGTGTCTCTAGCATTTGTGATTTCTGTATTACAGTATAGAATGGTATTTGATTTTTAAAACCTTTTCCCACCGTGCATTTTTATATCACTTCACAAAAAAGTAACTAAAATAAATGCAGCTTGATTTTACTGCCTGTTTACATAAATCATTAGCAGCTGTGATAGGAGCAAGAAATTAAATGCTGATAGAGCCAACATGCTGGGTGGAAGGTTTGGGGACCAAATGTAGGTGTCCATGAGAATGTAATTTAGGCAGGGATGATCTTTCTATCAGGTGTAGTCCCATGGAGGTGAGCAGCATGATATTTAGGGGAAAACATGATTGTGGTCCTTGTCTTGCAGTGATTCATATCACACTTTTGGAAGTTACAATTTGCTGTGGTGGCTTTGTTTCTCCATGTTTATGGTGTCTTCTAGTCTTAGGCACAGGAGACCCAGTTAGTTCCTGGGGTGATGGCATGGTGGTCATGGTAGTTTTAACTTGTGTTTGACAGGAAAACAGGGCATTGCACGCCACTATCTGGATGCTGTCAGACTTTTAGCTTTGTTTTGGTTGAAGTCAGAATGATTTGCTATCAGCCTCAGAGCAGGCCTGGATAAAATGCAAAAGCAAATGTTGCCTGGGGGTCATATCCATGCATAGTACAAGATATATCTTCCCCCGCCCC
>JANRGW010040785.1:0-15601 GCA_024733675.1 Psilopsiagon aymara
GGCGGTGTTCAAGGCCAGGTTGGACATTGCCTTGGGTGGCATGGTTTAGTGGGAGGTGTCCCTGCCCATGGCAGGGGATTGGAACTGGATGAGTTTAAGGTCCTTTCCAACCCAAACTATTCTATGAGTCTGTGTTTGTGGTAAGTCCCCTCCGCTTACTGCAGTCATACTTGTGATATTAGTTTAAATTCTGTCAACTTTACAACCCTTGCTAGAAAAACAGCTGTAAAATTCTGCTTTACATTAGGATTCCTCACAGAAGCCTGCGGATTGGGAGGCTGTAGTCCTTGTTTGCAGTTCTCAGCTTTGAGAAGAGATAAAGCAATGAGGCAAGGTGATAGTCCTTGCTGTCTTCAGGGTGGTTGCTATGTGTGCTGAGCCACTGTGCTTCACAGTGATGAACTTTGTGATGGTGCGGAGCTGCTGCTCATGCCTCGCTGTGATCTTCTCTGAATGGGACCTAATGGTGGAAGGAAAAAGCATCTGCACCCTCACACTGTAGAGAAGCAGTTGTCTGTGCAGGGACTGAGTCCCTGAGTTGCAGAGTGGTTTCTGTGCTCCACAGGGCCAGGTTTCCAGGGGGGCTCAGCAAGGTTGTGTTGTAGGTTCACATTTTTCAAAGGAAATTCATAGCCACCATGGTGAGGGATGTTTGAAAGCCCAGCTCTGGTAATGCCAGGCTCCCCTTCCTGGTGGATGTAGTCTTACTGCTAATGCTGCTGCTGCCTGATTCAGAGGATGGTGGTGAGATTCAATTTCTTCTTTTCATAAAGACTTGGAAGTTCAGGGATGACGAGTGTTGTACAGGCAGAGTTGATATGATTAAGGTGATACTTTATTGATAAGGATGTATTTGGGGAGGGTAGCAATTTACCTCTGGCCTCCCACTCAAAACTAGCCTTAATTTTCATTTGCCATCTTGAGGCACACTGGGGAGGAGAGTAAATTCCCACCATCAGGCTGGAAAGAACATTCCTATAATTCTGATTTAGTACCATTTTCTATTAGTCCCAGCCTCTCATCAGCCATGCTTAGATGATAATTTATGTTTTAATGGGCAGAGCACTTTACTGCCCACAGGCTTCTAAACCAGGCCGGGATTTATGTCCTGCATCTCTGAAATACCATATATTTATTTCCCTGGCACTCAGGGATGGTGGAGCTGAATCTGTAAAGAGCCCAGCTCTGTCCCTGTGCTTTGCTGGGAGGGGCCTCAAATGCGGGTTTCGTTTGAAGCCTGAAACAAGTGGTGGCAGATGCAGAAGAAAGTAACATGGTACAGTAATGGGGATGGAGGGAGGAATTGTGGAAGGTAGCACTTCATAGGGTGGTTATGCTGTTTGTACCTCAGCTTACCTGTAAATCTGTTCTTTCCTAAAGGCGTGCCCTTCTGGTTTTCCTGACAGAAAGCAGTGATTTGCTGCTGCAACTGCTGTGGGAAGAGTTCCCCCCTGGGAACACAGCTCAGGCTGGTGCTCTGTGCTCGTCCCTGCCCTTTGCTGTCATGGAATCATAGAATGTTTAGGGTTGGAACCCAAGGTCGAGTAGTTCAGACTCCTTTGCCATGGGCAGGGATGCTCGTGTTGCAAGGAGACCTGACATGAGTTTTCTCAGCACGAGAATGACAAAGTAGCAGAAGGGCTTTTTAAAGAGACAGAATTATTATGTATATTTAAAGCTATTTATGTTTATGCAGGCCAAAATCTGGTGAGAGACCAAGGTAAGGGGGGAAGGCACTGTAGAGTGTCGAACAGGTGTGAGAGTGAGTGTTGAAGGAGGAAGGAGGTGGTGAAGCCCACTGCATCTGTTTTTTCAGGCCTGTAGCATGCCAGCCCTCTCCATCATGTTGATTTAGAGCAGCCAGACAACACCTGGGACTTGGGTTGGGAGGTGGTGCAATTCTTAGGCATTTTTAGGCCTAAACGGTGAGAATTTAGCACGTATAGGCATTGATTTATTTTTCCAGCTGTTCTAGAGCTCAGCACACCCTGATGAGAGATGGGGAAAAGCTGGCAATGTGCCTTGCCTTGGTCTTTGACTGCCAGTTTGCTTCTCTCTGTCCTGTGTTTCTAAATTATCTTCATGCCTTTATTTCCTCCATCTCCAGTTCTAATGTCTCAGTTAAACCTTCCCACTTGGGCTACCTGACCATTAACAGCCTTCAGTAAATCTTCTGGTTTCCAACTACTAAACTCCACGGGGCATTTAATTTAAATATTTAGTGGCCAAATTGCTTTCCTTTAGGTGGGATTCTTTTATATAACTTACAAAGATAAGTTATAAAATCAACTGTGGCAAGCTTGTTCCATTTTATTAGAGACAGAAATGTGGTCCAACGTTCGAAATGCTGTCAGGCACTTAGTGACAAGAAGTGTGTATGTGTGTTTGTGGGAGCCACATGGAAAGAATACTGTTTGTAGTGCAGAAGACTGAATTCATCTAACAGAATGGGATTTTTTTCTTAAAAGCATATTTACAGCTGACAAGCAGGTGCAATTAAAGAAGTTTGAAAGAAAAATGAAAACCAGACAAAGAAGTCACAAAGGAGAACTGTGATGCTAAACAAAAAGCCGTAATGTATCACTGGAGTTAGTATTTACAGCAGATGGTGCTTCCAAGCCCTTGGAGAGGTGAGGAATTATAAATGACAGGTGCTGTAGAAACAAAAACTCGGGCTGTTGTGAACTTGGTGTGAGGCAGAACACAGGGAGGGGACAAAGCAGACAAATGGGGAGAGGAAAAGTGTAGGGTTAGTAGGAAAATGGGAATTACAGCTTGGCGCTGATGAGTATCGTCAGGGCTAAAGTGCAGTCATCACATCTTGAACTTTCCAGAAGCTTTGCAGAAAAACCTGGGGTTTGTTCTTATTTGAAGTGAAGAAGTGTTGGTGTTCAAAGTAGGAGGTGTTGGAAAGGCTGATCAGAGCTTTGACAGACTGGACTGATTCTCCAAGTCAGGATTTGGTTCCATCTTGAAGTGCCATCATTTACATCCTGTGCTGTGCAGTTACATTGCATTAGGTGCCCTCCTGTTACCGTGAGGACTGTGCAGGGATTCAGTCCCTGCACAGACAACTGCTTCTCTGCAGTGTGAGGGTGCAGATGCTTTTTCCTTCCACCATTAGGTCCCATTCAGAGAAGATCATGGTGAGGCACAAGCTGCAGTTCTGCAGTTCCTGTTAATATTGTCTGCAGTTGGCAATTGTGTAACGTGTTTTTTGTTTTATTCCTGTGCTTGGAAGTGCGGCTATTGTCCAGAGCTGAGATTCCTGTATGGTGGAGGATGTTGACTTGTTCTCTCATAGACAGAGCATCTCCTGTCTTGAGAGATGCTTGAGTTAGGAGGTATGGTTATCACTACTTCGTTACAAGCATTTCAGCCACTGAACATCCCGTTACTGCTAGCAGCTCCTGAGATGGTCTGTTTAAAACTCAGTAGTTTTGTAGGTATATTTTTAACATGTGCAAACATTTCCCTGGCCTTTCCCAGAGTCACATCCCCAATATTTGCTTTCTCTTTCACCTTTAAGTGGAACCAATAGCAAGGTTTAAATAGGGAGTTCTGAGAATAATTTTTTGCATCCCAGCAGCAAACCAGCCAGCTGCTTTGTGTGTGACTGGCTCAGAGGCATGGATCAATGCCTGTGACTCGGTGTGCAACCTTGTCACGTTCATACGGGTATGGGATGCAGGGCAGTGAGTCAGTTGAAAGCTTGTGGCTAGTTTTGTAGAGAAAATCTGGGAGATTGTGCATAAATAATGGCTAAACCAATCATTAACACATAGACCTCCCCAGCTAAACCACTGCGGTGGCTGATGGATCTGTGCCTGCCCTGCACCTGGCTGTGCAGCTGGGCCCTGCAGTAGCTGCTCCGCTCTGGGGTGAAGGAGGATGCTTTCTCCATTTGCCAAAGGCATAGCAGAACAGCGACTCACCAATGCGAGGAATTAATGAACTTGGCTCTTTTCTTAGAGCTCATATCCTCATGTCCTCTTCCCAGCAAGTCCTACCTTAATCTACCTTAGGAGCTGTGCTTGCTTGATAACACCTCACCTTCCCTGTAAGGGTGTGCTTGAATCTCACAGTTGATGAGCTTGGACTCGTTTTGGGGGCTGGATGCTGAGTCTGAGCTGTCCTCTGTGTGTTACTGTACTCAGTGTAACCTGGAGTTAAAAAGAGCTTAAAGCTTTCTTTCCTGATGCAGGATCGTGCCCTTTTAATATGAAAGCATTTTACATTTATCTAATCACTGCTGTCTGGAGGAGTTTCTCTGAGCATTTAATACACATTATTGTCGAGAAGCTATTACAGTGGTTTAATTCATTTATATTCATTTATGTTGCATCACAACAGAACATCCACTTTCCTCTAAAATTACATTGTGCTGAGCTCCAGAATTCCTTTCTTGTAATGCTTAGTTGAAGGCTTTATTCAGTCATCCTGTAGTTGCAGGTTTCGTGGCAGTCATAGTTACTCCTGGTTTTTGCTGCTGTGGCATGGATCTGGAGATATTTGACTCTTTTAAAGTATATTAGCTTATTTTAGCCACAGGCATCTTTCCTTTTGGATCCTCCAGTTCTTTGGGAGACACCTTGCTTGTTTGTCAAGTCAGGTCTGTGTTAGCCTTGCTTTGTATGTTAGTATCTCATCTTCACAGTTCGGATATTAGAGACTTCAACTCTTGAAGAGGTAGAAAATCCTTTCCTGCAGGAGGTAGTGGTGTCAGTATCAGTACGGGTCCTCCCGGAGGGCCGCGCAAGCTTGGCTGTTTAGAGGGGTGGTTGATGCACCCAAAGGCACCCATAGGGTCCCTGATAGGTGAGTTCTTCATTAGTAAAGTTAAAGCTACTCCAGTTGCCTTAATTGCAGGAGCTATTTGGTTCTCTGGCCTTACTTGAGGTCCAATGGCATAAGCTAAATCAGCTGAAATTGTCAGGCTGACTACCTCAAATGCTCTCATATCAAACAATAACGTGATGCTCTCTCTCAGCAGCCACAGAAAAAACCAACTTTGGAGTCTTCTAAATTTGAAAGAAATTATAATTTTTAACTATTTCATTTCAAAGTACCGTAATTTCCATTTACTTTAATGGGTATCTTTCTAATAGTTATTATATAAAGACATTTACCTGATTTCTTCAACTGATTTGCTGTAAACTGCATTGTCATCAACATATGGGACATTTAGTTATAAAACTAAGGATGCAGAAGGTAATTTCAATTAAGAGAAAAGATAAAAATTAGCAAGTAGGGAGGGAACATCTGTGTTCTTCTGCAGGGAGGGGAATATATCCACTGGCAGGAAGATGCCTATCTCAGTGAGAATGAGTCAGGTCTGAAGAAATTAACATTGTGTCAGGTGAATAGGGAAATTACTGTCTTTTCCGAAAGAGAATTGGTGACATCATTTGAAACTGACAGCTGGCAGGTTCAGGATGAAAGGAGGTGCTGCTTCACCAACTGCATAACCCCTGGAAGTCCTTGCCAGGGGATGCTGTGGATTGTAAAAGTTTAGGTGGGTTTGGAAAGGGAAAGAGCAACTTTACAGAAGAAAAATCCATCCAGTAATACATACATGTATATATACTCATATATTCTTTTCTTTCCCTTGGAAATCCATGCAGTGTAGGCTGCTGCTGGCTGAGGGCTTGAGGTGCTCGCCCTGTCCTGATGCTCTCCCTTAGACATTCTCCCCCAGGGATCTTTGAGGTCATAGGGAGGAGAAATACGTGCCTGTGGTCTGACTCAACCCCCAACCAGCGCAGTTGCATCCAAAGCTGGCGTCAAAGATGCCTAAAGTAAAAGGAATAGTCCCTATTCCTTCTCCTGCACGGCACTGCCTTTATCTTAATTTGAAGTGGTGAAGTGAGCTGGGACTGGGGCGGTGACCTGCTGAAGCACAGTGTCTTGTTTTCAGTGCCTCCAGAAGGCAAGCTTCAGCAAACAGAAGCATCTGCTCTGTCTGGGATGTTTTCTCTTCTTCTCCCTCACCTCAGTCTAGCAGAGTAATGATTATTTATAGCGTGCAGTTCACTGGCCTGCATGTGGCCATTTGGCTGCAGATTCAGGGCTTGTCCTTTAGTATGTCCCTTAGCTAGAAACCATCTGATAAACTGCTGACATAGGATTTGAATTTTCCTAAGGCAAAGCCTCCATCTCATTCAAAACCAGAATTAGAGGTGGTGTGGGCACGCTCGGCTAATGTAAATCCCTATCAAGAAAGCTTCAACTTTTCTAGTACATTGTCATGGCAAGATGGAGGCTGCAAACATCAAAAGGCAAAGCATCAAAATGCTTTTGCTTTAGAGCACTGAATGTTTAAAACAGAGAGACAATGCACTTGAGTGAAGCTACTAACCTCCATTCCTGCTCACCCCCCTGCATAGCAGGCTGCTGTGGAGATAAGCAGGGGTCAGCTTGCCTTTATTTTAGGTTACAGTGCACTGCAATCACATCATTCCCATTTCCGACACACCCTCCATGGGGCCTTGCTCTTCTACCTGCCACACAGAGACACAGCATGTCAAATCACAGGACTGGAAGGACTTCAGCTTCAAGCTGCTCTGTTCTCCCCATTAACCCTCTACATTACACCCTCTTTCAAAGCCTTGCTGCAATTTTCTTCTTTTCCTCGGGAGTCAAATCAGCAGATGTTGTATCATCCACTGTGGATTTTCATCTGCCTTTGCTTTCAGGATATCTTGGTCACTTATGACTGAGTTAAGTAGAAGCAAAGGAGAAGGAATAAGAGAAGGAGGAGGAAGAGGAGAAGGAAGAAACAGATGGTCACTGGTGTTGCTGAACATGAAAATCTCAGCTTGGTAATCACAAAGCATGGTGGTGCCAGACTGCAGATGTACTGACAGGGGCTTCGGGCTTTCCATTTGCTGTGATACTGCATTTGCAAAAGTAAAGGCTTAATACTAACCCTCAGAGACCATATGCGTCATCCTCAGTTGTGAGAGAGCAGGTCAGAGTGGACCTTTTTCTTCATGATGCTGGCTGCATGCTTCAGGAGGTGACACTCTGAAGTCTTTATGGTCCTGTTGAAGGAATGTTGAAACAAATTGAAGGTGGATGTATTTTCTGCTTTTGCTCTGCTACAGTTCCTGTGTGATTTTGAGTGAGTCATGAGAGGCCCAGTTCTGGAGCCCTTGCACCTTCTGGGACCTGTGTTGGCTTTGATTAGTTGGCCATGCATGTGAACATCGGGTAACAATGGCAGTACTGTGCACTTTTCCCTTAGCTCCCCGGAGTTAAGCAGTTATCGTGTGCAAGGTTTGCAGCCAGCAGTAGAAAGTCATTTCTCTTTTTGATAACACATGTCAAGTACTGATAAATCCCTACCTCTCTGCCTACCAGTGCTTTGTTCTTTAATTCTGTTCCCATGTTAAGTCACTCCAATAGTCAACTTTTTCTAGATTAACTGGCTTTTATCACTGATATCCCTAGGAGAACTCATGTGGTCCTGCTTGAGTCCTGCCAGAAGAGGGGTTGATACAGTCCTGCACTGTCAAACGATTCCCATTTGTGGTGCAGCCTTTGTGCCAGCTTTTTTTGCAGACATAATCTACTGGAAAATCTTCTGTCATCCTTGGTGTCATCTAAATTTGTTGGTTTGGTTTTGGCCTTCACTGCTAGGGAGACAAGGTGGAGAGGTATTTGTTCTGTTTTCAGCCAAGTTTGACAAAGGGAGAGTTTCCAAAGATACTGAATTCCTGTAAGTCTCATGAAATAAAAATGCTAGGTAGAGAAGAGAGTTTGTATTAGGGCTCCTTCTGACACAGCATCATCTCCGGCCTGTTGGACACCAGGGGACTCACCCAGGACAGCATCATTATGAAAAGCCAGTGTCAGGGAATGGATCACTGGGTCCTTGGTAGATCCAAGTCTGAAGCTCAGTTTCATTAGTTCTGCTGCTCCCTGAACCTCTTGGCTTTATTGCAGCATAGATGTACCACTTTATTTTTCCACGTAGATGGTTGTTTAGTGCCTGTGTATATCACCTCTATAGGTGCTTTTTTCTGATTCTTTGCCCTGGCACATGTTTGCATTTCCTTCCAATTTAATACTGTACATCAACATTACACATTGTTAGAGATAAAAGCAAAAGAGGCATGTTAAGATGTATTGCCAGTCTAACACCAGTTTTGTTTTTTCTGGAAACTGAACTAGTTTTTTAAAACTGAATTTATGAACTGAGATTGTTCATGCAACTTAAGGGCCTTCTGCTTAATTAATTACATACTAAATGTCCTTACAGTTCATATTTTCTTATAATCTTACTTTGTGCCCCTTTATAGTCTTCATGAGCATCTTTATTTCTGCTGAGTAACAAGCATGTGAAAAAGTGGGAGTTTTCCAGCCAGTGCTTGTTTTATATGACTGTTTGTAGAGATCTATATTTCAAGCAACGGGGCCCATGGTCTATATTTCACCCATGACCTACACCTGCAAACCATGTAAAGTCATTGCTAAATGGAGCTCTAAATAGGATACATTCATTCTCCAGCAAAGATTTTTGCTCTGTGTTGTATCATAGCAGGTGACAAACCAAAGCATAACAGTGAGTTATTCAACCTAATTTCTTGAGCTGGAGGTACAATTTGTAGCAAAAGGTTTGTTTTGCTTCTGCCTGTTTTGAATTGTTCACAAGCTGTTTGTGGCTTGACCACATTATTTCATGTTTGCCAAGTAGCTTTCACAAATGACTGCGCTCTGTAGATTTGTGTGTGAGATAGTACTGCATGCAGTAGTCATCTTGAGGAGGTAAGTTCATGGCCAGTGCCACTGGTTATTTTGGCTCAGAATAAAACCCTTCTTGAAAAGCTTTTCACACCCAGGATATGTGAAAACTTTCTGTCTGTGTTGCATAGGCAGTAAGAGTGGTGAGAAGCTTTCCTGTGGGTAGGAGGGGGCCTGCAAATGTGACACAGGGTTGTACTTGGTGCACACATGTTTTTCCATCTTCCATCCCATTTGTGTCCCATCTGCTTCTGGCTGTAGATTTCCTCTGGGCCTTGTGTGATGACTGCTTTTTGGTTTGCTGGTGACACCTCCAGAGCTGTTATTAAAAATGGTAATAAGTGAATATGGACTGACAATAAATCAATAAAAACAATAGATTTTGAAGGAATTGAGGTCTAAGTAGGCCAAAGTTTCATTTTTTTACCTCCCAGTTAAGTTTAAATTAAATTGAAACATACAATTCAAATTAAAAGATAAAAATGTTTGATTTTTCAAGCACAGGAAGTCTTTTAAAACAAATAGCATTGACTTCTTAATTGATTTTGGATTTCTTCACTCTAACAAGTGGAGCAGCAGACACCTGCAAAGTGTGCTGCTGCAACTGCACTTCTTAGCCTGAGTAATTATTGCTCTACATGGATTTTTCTAGCTTTGAACAACTTTCCATGCATCTAGCTGAGGAAAGTGAAAGCACATATGCGCTGTTGTCCCCTAAATGAAAATTACTATAACATAGTATAAAGCTACATAGAGAAGACTTGATGTGTCGAAGAGAAAATACCATGAGGGCATGTTACTTGTCATGTATGAAAATAAATTCACTCTGGCAAAGCTGTCTTAAAATTGTAATTGATAACCCTGTTAAAATAGTGAAAGGTGATTATCCTTTTAATTGTATTTAATCGTAACAGAACAGTTTCCAGATTGCAGTGGCAATAGTTAAATGTATATCCCATAATTTTATAGTGGCGATTGTAATGATTATTAGGTTTAAATGCTTTCTTTTCTTTGTCTCTTTTTTTAGTTACAAAGCATGTGGTTTTCTTTCCCAAGGTTAAAGACCAGAAGTAAAGGTGTGGGAAGGTATGTTATATGTGAGAGAAAAAGTATCATTATGCTGATGCTCACAGTACTGATAGTTCAGTTGGTAGCAGTTGAGCAGTTGTTGCTGAACTGGAATAATGGTGCAGGTGGATCAGGAACAACTTCCTTACAAATTAGGAAATGATGGCTCTCCTCACTGGTTCTCTTCTCTCTAGTATTATTGCTATTAGTTCCCATGTCCAATTTGGTTGGGTATACTCTCCCTAAACTGTTTTGTATGTTTTGTGAGACTCACTTCCATTCTATGGTTAGGTGGAGTATTGTAGTGTGGCTTTTACAGGGCTGCGTTCCATGTTAGTGAGTCCTCTGATGTTTTGATGGCAAGTGGAGAATTAAGGGAAAAGCAGCCATCAAGACAGAAGAGCAGAGCCCGTGTGCATTAAATAGCCAAGCTCTACTGAAGGAGCCACCTCTGTAACCGACATGACTAGAACTGCTCAGCAATTTGGTTTTAGCATGGTTTCATAGCAGGAAATCTAGGATCTCCTAGCTTTAATGCAAGTGTTTGATGTTCAGCAAGGGAACTATTAATGCAGTGCCTTATTTCAAGTAAATTTGCTCTTAACTGAAGTATTTCATGTTATTGGACTGGACTGAAGTATTTCAATTGAAATCTATTCAACAAAACCATTAAAACACTTGATTCCAGCAGGACGGTGCTGCTCTTGGTTCCTGTTTTCTCTTGTGGGTCAATAATTAGAGATGGGAAAAACCTTTCCCATTGACTCTCTGGCTCATTTTACAGTCTGCAAGAATGTTTTAGTTGTAGCTTGTACGTCAGCTGGAGGGCAGAGAGACCTGGCAGTCTGGTGTCTGGCCAGGAATCCCTGCAGGGAGGCTGATGCTGTGCTCCATGTGGCAGAACCGCCTCTCTCATCAGTACTGAAGGGTGCTGCAGGGTGCAGCTTGTGTCCGTGTAGCACGAGGGTGGCTGCTGGCCAGCATGAGCAGGGTCAGACCTGCCGTGTTCTAGGAGTGGGGTCTCAGAGGCTATGACTGAATGTGAAGTCGCTATAAAGGAAATAATGTCGTGTGTGTCTTCATGACTGAGACTAGCCTCAGCCCTCGTCTGATTACTGTGCTTTGTGGAAGATCTCTTGTACCCGCAGGCCTTTGAAGCAGGCCTTGGTCATTTGTTCTTGGCAGCAAAGAACATGAGTGCATATATGGAGACCATGACCAAAGCACAGGAATCATTCTGAAGAGACTGTTTATGTATTTGCCATCATCAAAAGCAAACCCACTTCATTAAGCACCCAGGGAATGCAAAAGCAAGAGGAAAAGTAGTTTTCTTGATGAGATAAACACATTAAAGTTACTCATTATGCGTAAAATAATAGTATATACACATGTTCCAGGGAGTTCAGGCTGGAAGATGTGTCACCATTGCCGTGTTCCTCTCATTTCCTGTGTATTCATCTACAGGGTACTGATTCAGCCTCTGTAATTGGCTTGTTGCACACTTAAAGCCCCCCAAATCCACACCAAAACTCTTCAAACTTTAGTGCTGAAAGCTGTGCTGTGCTTTTATGTGTTTCCATTTGAATATGAATCGGAAGAACAAGAACTTGAATTTTCAGTACTCCAATGGGTAGATGAATAGATGAGTGAAGAGAGAAGGAAGAGTAAATAGAAAAAACCTAAGTAGTGTAAAAGACTTGTAATAAGCTTGTGTTTTGTGCGCTGCTCTGGGAGCAGAACCATCTGTCCTTTTGCCTCAGACACTATCCCTTTTATTCACATGCTCCTCTCCATTTTAAATTAAAGGGGGAAAAAATAGTGAAGAGTTTTTAGGGATGCCTCATTATCTGTATTTTCTTTACGGAAACAATTCCCAGTGCAACTTGATGTTTACTTCGTTGCCTGGTATCTGAGCAGGGGCTGCATGGGACGGAAATCCTTTTGGATGCGTTTTGCAGCTTGCTGTTTTAATTAGAGTATTGTAATCTCTTGGCTGCTCGCAGACCTCCAAAGAAACATTGTGGCCTGCTGGGTTATTCACTAGGTATTTGTGTGATTGATCTTCTCGTAGCTTTTTCCTATCTTGGTTCTTTCATTTCCGGAAGCGAGTTTCCAGTCAGCCTTTGGATGTCTGGTAAATAAGATTTGAAATGGAGGGAGGAAAAGACGTCCTTCCCAAGTGGGTTGTTTGCCTTTTCCATATCCTCCCTCCTTCCACGACAGGGCTGTGGCCAGGGATCTGTGGCTATGCTTTGTGCCAGGGAGCTTGGTCCAGTGCTCCTGGGGGCTGACCTGGAGATGAAGCTTTTGTGTCCCACGGAGATGTGTTACTTGCATGGGACATGGACCCCTGTTCTCCTCTGAAAGGAGAGGATGGAGGGGCTTGTTCTCAATGGATTGAAAGGGCGCTTTGGAGAGATGCCACTGAATCATTGCAGCTCACAATATGCTGCTTTTCACTCAAAGGAAATAATTAGTTTAGGGGAAGGTGATAGAGACGTTAAGTCTGGGAGTCAAAGAAAAGAAATGAGGAGAGGGAACTCCAGCAAAATAAAGCTTTAGCCTTAGATTGGTTCCACAAAGACCTGTGTGTTCTCAGTCCCACAAGCCAGAGGCAAACAGTTTGTACAGACCAGTATTAAAGATAGTTTAAAACCAGTGTGACTTCAAATATTGTGTAAGGGGAATGGAACCTTTATCTCGTTTGTTCTGCTCTTGAAGTCTCCTTTGAGCACTCACATTTTAACTTTGAAACTGAAAATTATCTTATTGTAATTTAAAGTAACAGCTCCCGCAATCACTCACAAGTGGTAAAAAACCCCTGGTACTAAGTCAGTGTGATGAAAACAGGTGTTAGTAAAATGCTCTATACACTGCCTGCAAATCAGCTTCCTGATTTTAAAGGCTTTTCTGCCTTTTTCGTTGCCTCTGCTCAAACTGATAGCAGAAGTACAAGTCTTACAGCTAAAGCTGATAATCTACACCTACCTCCCACAGTCTGATTTGTTTATATGGAGTCCTGGTGAGAAGCACTTTGAAGGGTTGGGGTTCTGAAGAGAAAAGGGCTGGGTTTGGGTTTTAATTCCCAGCCTATTTTCCCTCTGATTCTTCACTTAAATAATTCTCAATTTCTGAAATCGCTCAATCTTACCATAAATTCTTCCCACCCTCCTCTGATGTTTCAGTGTATCAGGATTGCCAGACTTTCTCAATTGTTCCATGGTTCTATGCTGAACATGTCATTGTTTCACCTCAAAGTAAATAATACGGCATTACTTTATTATGTGAAAGAATCAGGCTTATACACATGCAATGTCTGCTTCAGTGCCTCCAGTCAAACTGGATAAAACTCATTAACCTGATGTTCCTGTGTTAAAAGCAATTTAAAACCAATTATATCACAGAAACATAAGAATGCTGTTTAATACCACTTGTGAGAAACACAAATTAGCGTCGTAAACTTTTTTGGGTTGGAAGGGACCTTGAAGATCATCTTGTTCCAACCCCCATCATCTAGTTCCAGCCCCTTGTAAATCAGTTTCAATGTTCAGCTTATGAATAGAGAAAAATACCTCTGTGGCTGGGATGTTTCAGAAAGCTGTAGTTTGGTGACGGGGGTTATCAGTGAGATTGAAGGTGACCAAGCTGAGGGGCTCTGGTGGTGCTGCTAGAGCAGCAAAGAGGTGGCAGAGTGGGGACAACAGCTTTGGTGTCAGAGGGCTGCCAAGTGGCAGTAAAAGGGGAAATGCATGTGTGAGGCCAGGGAAGCAGCATGGGGAGGGATGCTGCAATAACGGTGAGTATCTTGGGGGACAGAGGTGAACTTGAAATGAGCAAGAGCAGAAGAGAAGCAATTTCTGTGTGTTTCTAAGGCCACTGCAGGGGAGCAAACCCAGAAGGGATAGATGTCACCTTCTTCTCCTAGGATGTGTTTGAATCCTTATCAAAGGAGTTTATCAACTGATCTCATTTTCAGTTACAACCTGCAGAAGCATTCATATAATTAGATGTGCTGCTGTAATCCTCTTGAAAACAAAATATGGGCATGGTGCAGCTGATAAATTGAAGTAGCAGGGAACAGCTAATATATGTTTTAATAAGCAGTAAGTCTAAAGTGTGTATCTAATGGATTCTAATGGTACCTTGGTTTTCTTAAATTTATCTTGTAAAGGCAGAAGTAAACTTTGAACTTGTCTTCTAGCCACAATTTATTGTATTTTGGTACATACTTGTTAATGATGGTCCTCAGGTAAAAGGGTTAGATTTAGATGAAAGTAGATTTTCATCTCCTTCCCACTGAAAGCAGCTGTAAAGCCACATGGACTTCAGAGAGTAAAGCTTCCTGTGCACTTCTACCCTGTGCATTGAGCATCCGCTCTGGCCTTGAGCACTGCCAGGGATGGGGCAGCCACAGCTTCTCTGGGCACCCTGTGCCAGCGCCTCAGCACCCTCACAGGGAAGCACTTCCTAAGATCCCTTCTCAGTCTCCCCTCTGTCAGGTTAAAGCCATTCCTCCTTGTCTTGTCCCTTCCTGCCCTTGTCAAAAGCCCCTTGGAGAGGCTTTGTTATTGGCCCCTTTAGGCACTGGAAGCCGCTCTAAGGTCAACCTGGAGAATTCTCCAGGGTGAACAACTGCAGCTCTCTCCTATTCTCCCCAGCCTGTCTCCACAGCAGAGGTGCTGCAGCCCTCAGAGCATGTTCATGGCCTCTTCTGGACTCGTTCCAGTGGGTCCATGTTCTTCTTATGTTGGGCTGTCCTTGGTCAGTGTTCTGACCCCACAAGATTGTACAAGGATGCTGAAACGGGAGGCTGTCATTATAATCCATCGGGGGGGCTCAAACCAGCAAGCTGGCAGTGAGGCTTGGGCATGCTCTGGGGAAAAGGGCAGGGTGGATGTGGCAGTGTGGAGGGGCTGTGGCATGGAACTGATCCCTGCTGGCTGACACAAGGGAGCAGGAGCGGGCAGGAAGCATGGATGGATCTGCCTGGGGCTGGCCAGATGTGCAGTGGAGTTTGCTGCAGTGCAGGATGTCTCTAGGTGAGCTGAGACCAAGTGTGGAGGACCTGCCTGCAGTGACACCTGGATCTGGGGGCGAGAGCTGGGTATGAGCCTTCTTATTTCTCTTCTGTTTGATCTGGTTGCTTTGAGTTTCCCCTGTTTAATCAGTTACAAGTTTGAGGTTTACTGTTATGAATCTGGCTTTATTTGAGTTGCAAAGGCTTTTGGTCTTCTTTAGAGAGCTCATTATGAAGAAAAACAGTAGGCAGTGGATGTCAAAGCTCTGGCAACCCAGGAGCTTATTACAGCTGGTTTAAAAAAAAGAAATTGGAAAGTGGTCACAGCAGGAGCAATCCCTCCTTGTTTTGTAAGGGGTACATAGGACCTGGAGTTTACTGCCAGCATGGAGAATGATCCTGCCCCATTCTGAGCTGTTTGTGCTGGCTTTGTGTCCCCTCTCTCCAGGGACGTTGGGGCATGGTGGTTTTCCTTCCAGTGGGAATTGCTGGACAGAACTCCTTCAAAAACTTTGCAGCAAAGCCTTTAGTAAATAAATCGTGAGCAATCATCAACACCTAATTTTCCCTCTGTGGGTGGAATGTGAGAACAAGAGTGATGAAAGCTGAGAAACTGTCCTGGGTTCAGCAGTAGCAGTCATTTTTCTCCTTCTTAGTAGTTGGTGCAGCGCTCTGTTTTTGACTTGTGGCCTGGGAACAGCACTGATAACACCAATGTTTTTAGTTATGGCATAGTGATGTTTGGTCTGGCCAAGGACTTTCTGAGCCTCA
>JANRGW010040786.1:0-12084 GCA_024733675.1 Psilopsiagon aymara
ATCCCTATAGGCCCCCTTCAGATATTGGAAGGCTGCTATGAGGTCTCCACGCAGCCTTCTCTTCTCCAGGCTGAACATCCCCAACCTTTTCTTTGGCTCTCATCAGCACTTAGTCTACTCCTCTCAATCCAAATTTCAGCAATCTGACATTTCTTTTTGACACTAAAGGCTTAACAAATAAAATGCTAAATCATCTCATGAAAATGAAAATTTAAAAAAAAAATATGACTCAAATAGCGTCAAAGTGAGAAAACAAAAGATCTTCAATAGGAGCAAAGGTTCACTTTGCTCAATTCAAATTGATGTGCTTGAAAAGGTACATTTTTCCTGCGCTTTCTCTGTTTGACTTAGAGGAGGCAGCACAAATGTTAAGTTATAATACATGAAGAACACTGAGGTCTATCAGAAGCAGCTCAGAATGTTTATGAGTGGAATAACTGCAGCAAACCAGCATGTGACTGCTTAAGTGTTTGTACCTTTGACAGAACAGATCAGTTTTGCAAAGAATGCTGTAGTATAGACTAGTGCACCATTGGTAAGAGAGGCGTTTCTCACCACTCAGGTTTATCCACCTAAATGCTGTTCTGCCAGGTCATCCTTTGAATGCACGACAAAGAAATGAATGGGAACTCTGGCACTAAGCTCGTCCAGTGTAGATGCCCAAGGATGAAGCCCTGTATGTTCCCACAGCCTCTGTGCAGAGACCCACCCTGGGGCTGCCTAATGCAGGCTCCCCATTGAGCTTGGGCTGCAGCAATGTCATGTGTGTCACACAGGGCACATGGTGTATATCGATTCACATACATACACATGGTGACATTCACCAACCAAGCCATCAGCATCAATTTCTGAGAGCCTGTGTCTCTGGAAGACATGTAACCATTTCTCCTTTGGTAGCAAGGAGTCCTGCTTCTGACCTTCTGCATGCCACAGCCCTCCACCTCTATGGCTGTGATGTCCTCCAAATAATATCCTGACTGAGGTGATTAGTGTCCTTATACAGTAGAAACTATGAAGAAGAGGATGAAATGGCCCACTAGCCAGTTCATTCCTGGCTCAGCCCCTGGGTATGGGACATCAGTGGGCTGGGAGAAAAGAGGGATCTGGGTTTGGTAAGAAAGGGCTTAGAAGTCTGGTACAAAACACTTATGGCAGAAGACATTCTGTGTTGCAGAACAAATGCTGGGATATCAAGTCTGTCAATACTGAGAAGAAGCTGACATTTGTCTCCAATCCTGTGCGCAAACCTGCCTGTGCCTTGCTCAACCCCTCTGCCTGCCCAGCACCTGCTACTGCCAGATGCCCCCCACTGTCGGCATGGTGGCCCACTGCAGGAAGGCAGCACAGAAGGCTCTTTACCTCTGCATTTCTGAGCTTGGAGCCTGCTCTGCAAATGACTGCAAAGGAAGGGAAGGAGAAGACAAGGGATTTGGATCCAGATTGGTGCTCTTTGCCATAGCTCAGTGCACAGGGACTCTCCAGACACACAGCAGCACCCTGAAAATTCTGTTCTCATTTTCAGGTTTTATTTCAATTTTTTACACTGTCCTCCATGCCACAGTAGATTAAGCAGGGAACAGTGTCAGGCACAAGGCTGGGAGAAATCATCAGATGCCCTCTGCTAACTGCAGCAGAGAGGAAGAAAGATGCTGCAAATTAGTAAAGATGCTTCATCTCATGTACCTGTTGTGCTGGGTACACAGAAAGGAGGAGGAGGAGAGAAGAGATGAGGAAGATGAGGGCACATCCTCCTTCTCTCTATTTTGCTGCTCTGCTACATCTGCACATGTCAGTCTCTCCCACCGTCTATGTGTGTGGTTGTGATACACCTCAGGATAAATGAGGAAGAAATACGCTATTGGCTGTTTCCTATGCAGTGTGTCATCTGGCAAGCAGTATATATCACAGGGAAAGCAGGGACCACTCAGTCTCTCAGCAAAGCTGCTTCAGTGTATATAGCTCAGAGATACTTTGAGGATGGAAAGAAAAGGGAAAAGCAGCCCTTGCTTTTCTGATTCTGACAAGCTCTAAAAATACCTGACAGATGGAGGACTATATGGAAAACAAATCAAGTGGATTTCCAAGAAGTTTTTGTGGGACAGAAGCAGAACAGTGTCCAGAAAGGAAATATTAACTCTTCCTGGTGCAGAGAAGAAAGTGTTGGGAATCTCTGACATTTCAGCATCTGAGCCATCTTCTGTACATAGGACATATGGGACTGGAAAACAACAGCAGCTGGAGAGTTCCTGAATCAAAGCTCACGTGCAATCAGCATAGGAACAAGGACCACCCATTTATCCACTTTTCTATGTAGTTTGCAACCACAGGACAGATTTTTAAAATGCAAGGGGGTGTGTGCCCTCCTGCAACCACTGACTTCAGCACCTGAGCTGCCAGTAAGGAGGGCAGGAGGAACAAGCAGCCTGCCCAGGAACACAGGCAATGCTCATGGCTTTGCTTCTCAAGCCATGAGCAAGCACACACATTTCCCACTGCAGTATATCTCCAAGCCCTTCTGGAGAGCAGAGAATCACAACACAACCAACTTCTTCTCTGCACTGTATGGCTTCCCTAACAAATCTTTCTTCCACAGTGACTTGGACCTGGAGGACCTAGGGGACTTTGACAGTGGGACCCGATACGAGGGTGAGTCCCAGAGCCGGACAGTGAAGGTGCTGCTGATTCTAGCCTACTCTGTGATTATCTGCATCTCACTCTTTGGCAACATTCTGGTGTGCCACGTGGTGATCAAGAACAAAAGGATGCACTCAGCCACCAGCCTCTTCATCGTCAACCTGGCTATTGCCGACGTGATGATCACCGTTCTGAACACTCCCTTCACACTGGTGAGCATTTGGTTTGTCTCTGCTTTGGTTGTGTCTGTGTGTGCCTGTCAGCTGTGTGCACACATATTGAATGGGCCAGGAACAGGCTAATAGGCAGAGTTTCTTTTTGTCCCCCTCCCCTTTTCCTCTTGGACAAGCTGCTGTCATGCCCCCTGCTCCCCATCACCCCTTGCAGCAGGAAGAGCTCAGTGAGCAGAGCTGGGAGACTTGTGCCCCCTCCTCATGTTACTTCTCTTCAGCTCTCCTCCCTCTTCCCAGTACAGTGCCAAGGCACAGATGTCGAAGTGCTATTTGTCTTTTAATGAGGAAGGAAGCAGGGATAATTTTGATACTAGGAAGTCCAACTAACTGCCAGTTTCCTATGGAAATGATGCAGAAGAGGTCAGATTTTGTGAAGGTGATTGCAGGGGAAACTGGTAGGTCTGGCTGAGCTGTATCAGCTTGTCAGGCCTGTCAAGCAGTATGAACTGCTTTTTGCAGGTGATTGTCCTTTGCTTATTTCAGTTACTAAGTAATATAAGACATAACTACTAAAATAACGAGGTGTGAAGAATTAAATGGATTCATTTCTTGCCCCACTGTCACAAGCTATAAACAATGAGTAAGTAGGGCTTTGTGTATAGCTGAATTTGACACAGCCCTCTGATTCAAAGTATCTCATGTACTCCTGCTTCAGTCCTTGCACAAAGCTGCGCCCAGAGTTCTGTCTTCCAAAAGCAGCTCCTGAATTGCCAGCTTGAATTCACCTGTTCTTAAATTGATCCTGTTTCTTTGACGGGGTTTTTCCTCCTTGCACTGGCAGGATTTGCATCCCATAATCTATTCAGGGAAGAGTAGTGCCCTCTCGTGTGTTTGCATGATAGTCACACATTAGGCACAAGTAATTAAATAACTGTAATCTCTTGGGAAGGAGCTTTACATCAACTTCAAAGAAACAGCATTTTGCTACACATTCACTGACAGAGTCATTACTACTGGAGCTGTCTCTATAGGGAAATTAATTGGATTAATTGAAAACAGACTAGCTACTTGACTAAATTTCTGTGTGGACAGATGTTTTGTAGTAAATGTGCTTTATTTCAAAGTGGCTTCCTCTCCTTCCAGAATGAGTTACATTAATTTGGAATAAACATTGTCAGGAATAATAAGGGGGTGAGAGAACAACTGTTATTTGGAATAATGTCTCCTGCAGGAAATCCACAATAAGTAGCACCCCCTGGGAACTCATAGGAAATGCCACACTGCCCTTGCCACTGCAGGCTCATTGCCCCGTTCCCCTCCCAAGAGTGCCTGGATTTCACGCCTGGGTGGAGATGGCTCCTGTACCTGCAGCAGCCAGGTCAACGATGGCAGCCCAGCCTGGGATGTGTGAGTTGCTTTTTCAACTGGAGGGGAAAATTTTCATCTGTGTAACTTAATTGACACCTCTGAAATTGCTGTTGATGCATCTCACACAATGTGCTTAGAGGAGAGTTGGATTTAGACATCACTGTGCAAGCAAGATCCTGACACCCAGCTTCATGCCCTGTTTCTGAGCATGGCTGGTAGCTGCAGGCTCCAAGAAGGGTATGGACATGGGGCAGGCAGGCAAGGATGCTCCACAGGCATGCACTCCCTCACTCAGAGGTGGTACCTCGCTATTTCAGTGCCCTCAGTGATTTTTTCTTGCCTGAGTTTCTCTAAGTTTTGAACCCATGCAACTTTCAGCACCCACAAATTCAGATGTGCAACTATTTTTAAGAAGGCAAGCTACTGCTCCTCCCTGTGGAGCCACATCAAGGAGTTGAGATAAATTTATACTACATATTAGGAAGAAATTCTTCCCTTTGAAGGAAGAGACAGTAGCACAGGTTGCCCAGAGAAGCTGTGGCTGCCCTATCCCTGCAGTGTTAAAGGCCAGGTTGGACAGGGCTTGGAGCAAGCTGCTCCAGTGGAAGGTGTCCCTGCACATGGCAGCTGGTTGGAACTGAATGAGCTCTAAGGTCCCCTCCAACAAACTATTCTAGGATTTTCCAGACAGATGATGTTACATGTTCCCGTGTACACATGCACATGCAAACACACATACACAGGGCATTACTCAAGCAGGTTTTTTTGGTGACAAATCTCACTTCTATTTCAAATCATCTTGCATAGTTACTGTTTTCACAGAAAAACTAATGCATCTACAAAGCATGAGGAAACTGTGAAAACATTTGTTCCTTACCATACTTCTGGGAAGCCTATTTGTTGCTCTTCAGATAATGCACGTTTTCTGATCCAATTTTGTCTGTTCTTCAGGCGCGGTTTGTAAGCAGTACCTGGGTTTTTGGAAAGCTGATGTGTCACGTAAGCCGGTTTGTTCAGTACTGCTCTGTTCATGTGTCTGTGCTGACCCTTGCAGCCATCGCTCTGGATCGGCATCAGGTGTGTGATACTCATGATCCCTAAGTTTGCTAGAAAATAAGGCACTAAATAGTTTTCTCCCTTTGAAATCCCAGTACCTGGAAACCTGAGTTGTCTTGGGAATCAAGGAATGGAGGGGGGAAATCTACTTTTCATGGTGGTGGACAAAAACTCATGCTGTGTTTTACAGTGAGGATGACCAAACACTGGAACAGGCTGCCCAGAGAAGTTGTGGACTCTATGTCCTTGGAGATACTCAAAACTTGTGAGCCTTGGACAGTCTACTCTAACTGAACCTGCAGTGCACAGGGCATTGGGCTAGGTGATCTCTAGGGGTCCCTGCCCAGCTTAGCCACTCTGCCAAGGACAGCCTTGACAGCAACAGCAGGAATATACACTGAAGTTCAAGCACCAGCAAGCCAAGGCAGAATCTCAGCATGAGTTTATGAAGAATCTTACAGTTCTTAGGCTTGCCTCACTCTTTTGGGATGCTTAAGACTGGAAGAAGTGAGAACTGTGTTAGCATATTCAGTTTGAGGTGAAAAATTCTCTTCTCTTCACCCCTCCCTGTTACTTTCTGACACATACTAACAAGGAAAACCTTGCAGATTACAGCGCAAACCAAAGGGTTTCCTTGACATAGAGCAGTTTGTCATGTTTGCTTAAGCTGATAAATGCTGTGCAGTGGGAGGGCAGATCCTGCAAGGCACACTCTCAGCCAGAGAGTGTGGTGGTGGAGTCACTAAAATCTTTTTTACTGAAAAGCAACTTCACATGAGAAATGACATGGCTAGATGAAGTCCCAAATAATAACAAATTCCACTCTGATTGTCTGGGATGGGCTCCATCTGGTGTCAGAAAATTACAGTGACTGACAGAGTACAGATCGTCCACTTCTGCCTTTTTTACTGCAAAAGTTTGGTAGTCTGCCCTTCCTCTATGCAATACTGTAGCTCTTGGAGGCAAAGTGTTTTGATAATTATTCATTTTAATCAGTAGATTCTGGGTTCATTGCAAGGCATGGCTAGGTATCAAGAAGTGTTTGTTTAAGGGCAAACACAATACCTACCTTTAAATTCAGTGGAGTAGGTTGTTCAGAACTTGAATGAGCTAGTATGGCCCAAGGAGATAAAAATAGAAGTAAGGATATGTCACTGAGCAAGGGGAAATCAGCACTAGTCCCGAGATGTACCAGAGCAGACAGGTGCTCCAGGGGAGCTGTAGAAGCTTGGTGAAATAGATACTTATAATGTGACTAGAAAAGACATGCCAAATACCAAAGATTTCCTCACCCAAGAGATCATTTGGATGACATGAAAGGTCTATTTTTAATTATTGTTTCATTGCCTAATATAATCATCCATAGTGCATGTAGCTCAACAGACATCTAACCATCATGATCTCTGAAGTCAAGCTGATGAGTGACACTGAGAGTGTTTCTTTGCTCAGGACTCGGGTACAGCAGTAGCGCTTAACACTTGCACAAACCATTACATTTTCCAGCTGTTGTACTCTCTGATGTCTGTAAAATGAGTTTTAACACTGGAGGGATACAGAGCTACTGCAGTACTTCAAACTACATCATGATGCTTAAAAAGTGACCAAGATATTGTCAGATAAAGTAGCCCTTCTTAGCAGCAAGCGTGCATAGAGTACACCATGCTGTAGCCAGTACTGCACAGCATAAGCTGTGAATGTAAAAGGGACCAGCCTTCAAGGTTGTCAGTCCTATGCTGGCCAAGGATTACATTCAACCTTGGTTCCAGCATCTTGTCACTCTGTCTTGTGTGTCCACCAAATGCTGCAAGCCCCATGTTTACCATCTGTACTGGAGACATTGTCTCCTCATTAGGAGACTTTCTGCATTCCCTGGAGTACTAATCAGAGCAGCCCCTTGGCTTTCAACTTGTGCCACATTTCAGGTCAATGTTGAGCATTTCTTGCTGTCCTGAAAAGCACACAGGCTGTTTGTTTCTTAGTGATTAGCAAGAAATTCTTGCTCCTGGACATGTACAAAGCAAAGATGCATTCTTTTTTTTCTAGAGCTTGCTGCATGTTTTTATCAATTGAAGACACTATAAATCCTCATGTATAAATTCTCTGCAGGTTATTATGCACCCTCTGAAGCCACGCATGTCCATGGTGAAAGGAGGAATTTGCATCATTGTCATCTGGGTTATGGCCAGCTGCTTCTCACTGCCTCATGCCATTTTTCAGACTTTGACAAGATTTTATATTGGGTGAGACATTTACATGGTGCTCTTTTTAATATGACATGAGCAGCTTAATCAAAGCTCCACAGATTCTAAGGGATACATCTCTATCTGTATTACTAAAGAAGAAAGTATGGTGACACAGAGAATTCTGTCTTATGTTTCACTAGGTGGTGTGTTTCTCACAAGAAGGACAGTGCAAATCAATGAAATTGCATTCAGGTTAGTTTGTTGTCAGCTCAGAGCTTCAGAAGAGAGATGCTCTTTGTCATTACAGGGCACAGATGTCAATATTGATTATTTTTTTTATTTTCTTGAGGGTGTGTTTAAAGTATCTTCACTGGGGCCCAAGGTCAAATTAAAGCAATTTTTTCCACTGAAAGCGGCGCCTTGTTGCTGAATGACTTCTGTACCTTTACTGAAACTTGTAAAAACATCTGAGACACTTGTCCTCTAGGAGTTGTGTGCAGCTGGTACTGGAACTAACAGTTCTTTCTCTCTTTGATCACCAGAAACAGAACAATACGAATGGTCTGCCTCCCCAGCTTCCCTCCTCCTGCTGATCTTTTCTGGAAGTATTTGGATTTGACTACTTTTGTGCTCTTGTATGTCCTGCCCTTGCTTGTGATCTCTGTCACATATACCATGGTGGCCAAGAAGCTCTGGATGAGAAATGCCATCGGAGATCTCACCATGGAGCAATACTATGCCCATCAACGGAAAAAGAAGATGACGCTGAAGATGCTGATGGTGGTGGTGGTTGTGTTTGCAGTGTGCTGGTTCCCCCTGAACTGCTATGTGGTGTTGATCTCCTGTAGGGCCATCCACAGTAGTAACGCTCTGTACTTCGCTTTTCACTGGTTTGCCATGAGCAGCACCTGCTACAACCCCTTCATTTACTGTTGGTTGAATGAGAACTTCAGATCTGAGTTGAAGTCCCTGCTCTGTGTGTGCCGGCGAAGTAGCACAGCCCGGAGTCATGCTCTGCAGTCCATCTCTCCGCCTTTCAGGCATGCCTGGGTTGAGAACTGCCATTATAAAAGAGGCAGTGCCTGCCAGAAGGCAAGAGTATCCTCCCAGAGGAGCTCTGCAAAGACAGCAATATCTTGTGTTCAGACAATTGTGGCAGAAAACTAAAGCCTTCATCTGATGGCTGGGCAGCATTGTGTTGTAATTGCAGAGCCATAGGAAAGAATTAGATGGAAAGGACAGCTGGAGATCATCGAGTCCAACCTTCTGCCCAAACCAAGATAGCTTCAGTGTTCGACTGGATTGTTTAGGACCTTGTCCAGTCAGGTCTTCAAAAATCTCCAGGGAGGGACATGTGAGCTCCAGAATGAGGGCTGTCGAGTGAGTTTTTAATTGGAACAGTCAGCAAAACTAAAGAGAATTCTCTAATAGCACACAAAAATCTCTCAAAGACTTAAATAAGGTGAACACACACCAACTGATGAGCACTGATAAACTAGACAGCTGTTGATGCATATAGAAACACTATCAATTCCTTCTTTGTATTTCTTTGCAATTTGTTCAAGATGAATAATGTTTATAGCCTTTGCCTTTCCAGGTGGAAATCTAACGTTCATTTCCTAGCTGTACATCCTCTGCTAATCCTTACAGAAGCAGCACTTTCTTCAGTAAGAATCTGCAGTCTGGCAATGTTGAGCTGCCTTCAAAGAATATTATTTCCTTGAGGTGGTTGTGAAAGCTTACATTTTTTGTAAAAGTCTGGCAAACTTTGCTATCATTATATATAACCTTCATCTGGATGCTCTTGCTTCAAAATAGCTCTGTTAAAATTTCCATATGGTTGTAATACAACAAGATTTGATTTGCCAATGTTTTTAGGGGGCTGATAACACCAAATAAAATACCTCTTTAAGGGCCCTCTCTCTCCTGTGGGTTTTGTGTAACTTTTAGTCTGGAGAAGAGAAGGCTCGGGGAGAGGACTTTCTCGCTTTTTGCAACTATCTGAAAGGAGGATGGAGAGAGGACGTGATTGGTCCCTTTTCCCAAGTAACAAGTGATAGGACAAGAGGAAATGGCCAGGAAAAGGTTTAGACTGGATATTAGGAACAATTTCTTCACCAAAAGGATGATCAGGTATTGGAACAGGCTTCTCAAGGAAATGGTGGAATCACCATCCCTGGAAGCATTTAAAAAGTGTATACATGAGGCCCTTAGTGACACGGTTTAGTGGTGGACTTAGTGATCTTAAAGGTCTTTTCCAACGTGGTTGTTTCTATGATTCTACAACTTTAAACTTCTGAAAGGGAGATACTCCCTCTCACAAGATTATTAACAAGGTAGCATAGAATGCTGCTCCAGACAGTCTCAAAGCCATGACCAAACCTTACATTTGCATGTGTTTTGACATCTTTCAGCATGAAAAGCTCTTTGTAAAAACAGAGCTATGATTACGCAGATGAGGAGTCAGCTGTGGATGTGTGCTCACTACAAATGCCATTTCATTCCCATGGATTTTGTTGCTGCTCCATGCAGTTAAATTGTTGGTCTCAGCAGCATTTCTCCTTGATGCTTCAGTCCAGACAGGAGCATGGACACTAACTTGAATTTAATTCTTATTCTCCAATAAACACTTCCATGAGTGGAACACAGCTGACTTTTTTTGCATTTCTCCCATGTGTTCCTGCTGGGATGCTCAGTCATCTCCTGGGGCCCCTTCCACTTGAGCAGACCCCACTCTTTCCCTTACCTGCCACCAAGCAGACAGGGTAGGAAAAGTGCGCCACTGGGATTGCCACATCTCTGCCGCGCTTCTTTGAAACTGCTCAGTGAAGTCCTGTTTGTTTGAAAGGAACGGATGGGTAACAACAGCTATACCAAAAGAGTATTTTTATCATCTCTGAAGAGCCATTTCCTATATGTCTCCTCATTTTGTCTATAATTGTGATAAGGAATCTGAAGGTTCAGTTCTAAGACTCTCTACCTCCCACACACATTTCTACAAACATGTCTGGATAGTAACCTAAATTTAGACTCAGTTTAGTATATTGCTAATTACTGAATAATCCAGTGTTCACTGTGCATTGATAAGCTTGCTGGTGCAGTAATTATTAGCTAATTGTGTAATTATTAAGCTGGTAAAACTAATCGAAATTTTACTTCTACGGTAGACTTTGTCCATTTTTTTTGAAGTTATAATCACTGACTTGAATTCAAGAATTGCTTCTTGTTGATGATTTTCTTTCCAGGAAAGGCATCAGCTCTCACGATGCCATTGTTTGCACAGAGATTGATGTCTGGTAAGGTGAGGAAGAGTGGACCCCATATTTTACACAGCAGAATGGGAAGTCATTATACTTTTTTTCTTAGGAGAGCAAAATTTTCAGCTTTAGCAAGTGGAAAATCCTTATCTGTGGCATTAGCACCAACCCTTAAACTGTCCCTAATTAATTCTAATTTTTAATTCTCCTGACCAGAAGTTAACAAGAGTAAATGGGATCTGTATTGACATTCCTCTCATAGAAACCATGTGTACAGCTGTCCTGCTGAGCACTTACATTTCTGCAGGCTGCTCACTGACAAGGTGCTGCTCCTGGCTGTGCCAGCACAGAGATAGATGTGAGAGTACCAATGGTGTGGGTACAGCATTGAGGGACCTGATGGAGCCCAGGGAAGACTGGGCTGAGGAAGGTCTGTGGGCCTGGGGGTAGCACAAAACACGTGCTATGTTGTGTCTCGTCTCTCATCCACTGTAAATCCAAAGGTCTGGAAGACTGGAGCTGTTTTTTCAGCTGGAATATGTCACTCTGAGGCTCTGACATCTTGCAATTCATTATAGGATTATGATTACCAACATGGCTCGATTGTTATATTCCTCAATCACACTTCATTGCTTCTGCTATCCCACTTCTGTTCATTTGCTAAATCAGAGCAGTTCATTCCTCCTGTGGTTTGCTCTGCTTTATTCCAGCCTATTTTAGTGAGGTATGGAACCAATTTTTCAAGTGAGAAGACCCAAGCATCTCAGTCTCTGCTAACTCAAACATCACAACTGACCTGCTGGAGTCTGGGGCCACTTCCGTGGGCTTTGCCTTGCTGGCTCAAAGCTCACTTAGTGCTTGTTTCCCAGAGTAAGCTTTGTGTTAAATAAGCATGAAAATACAGCAGATCTCATCTACAGAGGAGCTAGCATGAAACCCAGAGCTGAAATACAAATAACTAATGACTGCGGCTGCATCAGAGCCACTGAGGGCACAGCAACCAGCATCATTACATGGGCCAATGAGTCTCAGAATGTTCCCAGAGCATTTTCTGGAGCACTTCTACTAAAGGACGATAGCAATAGTTTTCTTGTAGCATGTTGAGAAACTGCTTTCTTCTGCGTCCATTGTCTCTGCTTCAGACAAATGTTTGAGCGTCTTTTTCACTTTTCAGCTGCGTCCAACTGTTTGGGTTTAGAGTGGAGGGAAGTCACGGGGGTGCCCGCGAACACCGAGGCACATCCACGGCCAGGGCGAGGGCGTTTCAGAGGAACGCTCGATCCCGCACCGCGCCGGCTGTGCCCCGACGGCTCCGCCGTAGCCGTGTTCCCCGAGGGGGCGCCAGGGGGCGCTGCGTCCGGTCATGGGCTGGGGAAGCGACGGTCGTCCCTCCCGCCCACCCGGCACACCCTC
>JANRGW010040787.1:0-31032 GCA_024733675.1 Psilopsiagon aymara
ATAGCAGCCTTCCAGTATCTGAAGGGGGCCTATAGGGATGCTGGGGAGGGACTCTTCATTAGGGACTGTGGTGACAGAACTATTCTATGATTCTACTAAAAAAAAAAAAAAAAAAACAACAACAAAACACCTCTGTTTGCTGAGTGAAGCTTTTTTCCCCTTCATTTCCCCTTCACCTGACAGTATTGTAAGTGCAGGTGATCCTGATGAAGCCTTAGAAAAAAGAAGACAGGACAAGGGAGGTTAATTGAATGATCTGGAGCTAAAAAGAAGTCTCATTGTGTCTATAAACCGAAAACATGGGCATAACACAAAGCAGCCCATGGTGTTTCAGGCAGATACCCCCCTTTCCGGTCAGTGAAAAATAAATGGTAATGGGCTGCTGCCGAGCTCTGGCACATCAGCTCCTGAGCTACAACTGGCACCAACACAGATATGTGTGCTGTGTTTGGGTATGGAAATCAGGGAGAGTGAGAGCATGGAATGGTTGTTACTGTGGCTCCAGAGAAAGCAAGCTAGAGTGGGACCTTGTGGAATCAAAGGGTGATGTTTTTTTTCTAAATGGTAGGTATTTTGCTCACTGTCAGTGTCCCATGGGTCACCTTCACCCAGACACGCTTCCCCTCTGTGTGAGGTGGCAGGCCAGTGCCACCTTCTGTCGAGCCCTGGCACAGCTCTTGAGTTCTTTGCTGGTGACAACATGCTGTTTTCTGGATGTGCCTTTTCTACCCCTTAGGGATCTGTCAGGATCTTTAAGTCAAAGGCAAAATTCCTGCTTCCCAGTGTTCTGTTGTTTTCTTTATCAGCATGTTTTATGGCACCTCTCCTGTTCCTCCTCATCTCTGTACCTCAGCTTGAGGCTTCAGTTTGCTCTTTGCCTTCTTGCTACGAAGTCCTTTGAATTTACTTCTACAGTGCCCTCTAGCAATGAACCTATTCCTGTATTCAACCCTGTTCTGTTTCTTCCAGTGCTTTCACATGCACATTTTCTTTCATCTTTACCAACCTCAAGACTTCTGTTACAAACACTGTGATCTGTGCCAAGAGCTTTGTTCTCATGGATGTCCAGACATGATTTGAAGATAGGCACAGGTCCCCACAACCAACATGGCTGCCCTGTTTCCAGGACATAGAGCAGTAAGGATGTGACCCACACATTGCTATGTGCTCTCAGGGCCAGAGAATTGCCCAGGCTTGCTGTTGTTTACTGAGGGTACACAGCGATAACTCTATTTATGGGGAGGCCAGGAGTCCCCTCATGCATTTTGCATTTGGATTGCTCAAGAGCTGCCAGGCAGTGTGGACAGCCCCTGGTAGTTTTCGGTCATCTCAAGTGGATCTCTCTGTGACCAAACAGTTACAAATGTGGACAGCCCCAAACCAGCATGGATGTGGGACACTTTGTGCTAGGCAGCTTGGCCATGAAGGATCACATTCTAGCCCTTTGGTTTCTTATTCACCAGTAATAGGTACAGTCAGTATGTATTGCTCCCAAGATCTCACTGCAGGTCTGTGACATACATGATTCTCCCAAAACAAATGAAAGGCGCATTAAATTTTGCCCTGTGTTCCTTAAAACTCAGGTCACTGTTTCAATGCAGCTTATAAGGAAGTTACCAAGAAAATAAAGACAGAACACTGTTCAAATTACTTATGAATTTGTGTATTTTCTATTTAAATTTGTAAGGCATATGAAAAGAGTATACAGATTTCATTTTTTATATATTTTATATATATATGTATGTATTTGAAAACACAAGGTTAGAGTTAGTAATATGTGATAAGTGACTGCTCAGCTACCAACCCCAATATGAGAGTTGGCAGTGGAGGGTGGGAGGGGAAAGTTACTGTGCCTGTTTTCTCTAAAGGCAAACTAAAGCCACACTTTCAGCGCTGCTTACAAATAACAGTGCTGATAGCACATCTGCATCAGAGCTGTGCAGTGTGTAAGAGGAAGACAGTGCAGGCACAATGCATCTGACACCAACTATCACCATTAAGTAAAGCTTTGTTAGAAAGCAAGCATATGTTTGACATGGGAAAGGACAAGTGACTGATCTAAAAGAGTCTTTTTGTAGATGTAGGTGCTGTAAAGGCTATTTTTAGCCTTTTTCATATCAATTTTGTACACAGGCAAAATCCATCAGAAGAAAACTCCCAGCTAACCCTATGACTAAAGCACTGTACACTCTACTCCTGTATGCTTGTTGACTGAGGGTCTGCTCAGCAGAAAGCAGCTGTGAACATCACTTATCCCAGTCCATACATCTCTGTGTCCATACACTGTGTGCTCCAATGCCAGGCTAGAATGTGCTGCTTACAAGTACTCACTGATTTTAACACAGACTCAGGCAAGGCTGGAGGGGTCCATCTCATCCATCCCCTGCCTACTGCAGGAGGTAGGTTTATGTTGTCTGATCAGCTGTAAAGCGCTCAGCAATGAAGTCCTAAAAGCAGCCTTGGGAAAGCCAATATGCTAGAGCTCAACCAGGAAAAGGAAATATAGGAGGATTGTTTCATTCTTAGACCCTGTCCTCCTCTTTGCTTTCCAAAACCAGATGAGAGCCATAGAAGGATGACAAAGAAATCCTACATCAGTAGCGGGGGACAGACGTTCACCCCTTTCTTATATCTACAGTGAAAACCATGTTTCTCCCTCTTCCCTCATCAAATATCTATTATCAGACAGTCCACAGGACAGTGACAGTCTGTGTTCCTCTCTTTGGGAGCACCAGGAGAGAAGTTCGATGGGTTATGTGGCCCTGAGAGAGGAGAAGGCAGGATGGATTAATTTATTCCATTATAATACCAAAGAAGACTCACACAATGCAAAAAGGAGTTCTGCTTCCTTGACCTGCCCTGCAGGTCTCCAGCACAGAGGAGAGGGCTTCTGGGACATGAGGTGTGTTCCCACCTACAGGCTGCCCTCTCTCCTGGGTTAAGCCAGGTGCTGCATGCACACCAGTGGCTGGCTTGGGGCCCTCTGAGCCTTGCAGAGAAGCAAACAGAAACCCTCCCAGTAACTGTGAAGTTTGGCAACAACTGTGAAACAGAGATCAGAGGCAGCAATAACGAGAGGTTAAATGTGTGTTAGAAACAGGGCTATTTCTTCTCAAAATTCTGCAATTTATCCTAAGTCACTAGTCTGTAATATTGCTATAATTGTGTAACCTACACTGTTCCCTAACTTCAACAGATGCTTGAATATTGACTGATGCCTTTAACTTGGAATGCACAACAGACATGTGTGCAGACATCTGTACGGACACACAAACATACACATACATAACTTAAGAATGAGCAAATAAAGCCATACAATCATTATAAAAGAAGGATTGGCCAATAGCACAACTTAAAATTATGCCGCAGAATGCATGCTGGCTTTTGTTACTTCCATCTTGGCTGCTGCCCATCTGAATCTCAGAAGCAATAAAGAATGGAGGCATCTTCTGTTTACTTCATTCTCTTTGCAACATCCAAGTATGCGTACTCAATTTCTTGATCAGCAGGACAAGTGTTTGTAAATTCATCTCTTGCGTATGCATTGTTCAAGTATCTTGAAATCCCTGTCATTTCAGGTGGAAAATCAAAATTTCTATATTTTTTTGCAACAACCTTTTATTAGAAGAAAAAAGAAAAATATCATTACATACATGATCTGAAAAAAAACAAAATCTACTCTTTGTGCATATTTCTAATTTTCAATGTGCAAGTCTGTCGTTATGTGCAACCTAAGGGTAAAGAAATGAAGAAAGGCAGCTAACAAGCTAACTCACTTGCAGGATTTATTTGGTATAAATACTCTGCTAGAGCTACACAGAGCTGTGTGGACCAGTAGACCACACCTGGAAAAGATACATCTTAAAACAGAAAAGGAGCTAGCATAAACTAGAATTAACAGAATAATCTTATAGTATCAAACTGCCCCACACTTGGATACTTTCGCTGAAATGAAAAACTTGAATTAAAATACTAAATTTCAAATGGTTAGGGAAAACAACTATTGGCTGATACCTAATCCCTCCCTGTTAGCCAGCAAAGGATGGTGTGATGTTCATCCTCCATCATCCTTCAGACATCCACCTGGCATAAGGTGAGTCTCCCCATATTGGCCCTGCTGACCCTGCTACCTCTGAGCTTTGCTGTGCCAGGAGTCAAAAAAGACACTTTGTAAAGGGACCTAGTTTTGTTTGAAAGCCAATGAATTTCCAGTGCAGCCATTTCTCTGACAGAGCCTGGTAGGCTCCAGAATAGCCCAGTGTCAGCATCTTGGTCACTAGGACTGTTAGGTAAGTGTAGATGCTCCACAGCCCTGCAGGAGAAAGCTGGGAGCCTTGGCTGGAATGCAATGGGTGATAGTTACCCTGCTGGCGTTATTGATACTAGTGGTGAGTGGTGGTATTCAGCCAAGCAAGAGTTTTGGATTAAAAGTAGGAGAGACAGGATTGAATTTCAGTTTTTGTTGGCTTCTTGAATCAGCACAGACAAAATAATTTAACCTTACTGATCCATGCTCATAAGCATTTTGCCTACGAAATGCAAACGAAAACACTTCTCTACAGCACTCATTTCATACTTATGAGAGGCTTAGCGGGTGCAGTCACAGCCCAGATATGAAACCAGATATTCTAGCACCAGAGTCATCAAATTGAGGATCTGGCTTACTGTGCTGCAATGAAACGGCCTTGTGCACTAGCGTACAGTGTCCCTACATGGCCACTGTGTGGCCTCAGAAGAGATAAAAGGATTCCTCTGTATTTTAGAAAACAACTTCAGCTTCTATGCCACTCTTCTCTTTAGGAAGCTTAAAACCAAATGCAAACCTTGATTATATGGAGCTTTGGTAGGAGGTTGCAATCCGCTAAGGTAAGATCATCTCCATCCAGGAATTTCCGACTGGAAACAGTGATCTCCTCAGTGCTGTAAGCATCAATTTCATCAGGCAAGGGGCTATTTAAATAGCTGTCCAGCTTCCTCAGGGCTTTAAGCAAAGATTTTTCCAAATCTAGGTTAAGACAATAAAAAGGTTATTCAAGCCTGTACCAAGATCTCTCTGACACCAAACAGAAAGGCAACTCCTGTATCCTGTCTCCTGGCATCAGCCCAGCTCACAGACATCTGGCCATGCCAACTCCTGCAATTCCCTTATCCTAAGCTTAAAACTTAATGCCGGGATAAGAGCCCTAAGTAGCTAAATAGGGGTTCTGAGAAAAACCAGAATGGGTCTGTGCTAGCAGAAATGACTCCTCAAACACCTCTGTGGAGCGTACTTTTGCAGAGAGACCTAGCAGAGTGGCTGTGCCTTCACACTGACTTCTCACCCTGGGAGCCACGGAGCAACAAGTGCCTGCCCACAGGCAGGACAGAGAGGCTGGGAGTCATGACAGCAAATGAACCAGAACAGTACAGCTCTGATTTCTCCCAGTAACTACTAGGTCTGACTAAAGGGCTGCAGCACTTACTTTCATTAGCATCTTTTCTCGGGTTCTTTATGAATGCAGAGAATTTTGCAAACACATCATTTCCTGCAGAGTTAGACTCAGGGTGGTTCGGTGCAAGCTTGGGATACCTGGAGAGTTGTACAAAAAAAGTTGTATGACTAGCCTTTATTTCCATCTCCACTAATTGACATAGATTATTTACAATGCAGTGTCACAATGTACACAGGGCTCTCAAAGGGAACCATCCTGAACTGAAAATCACTTGGCAAACAATTTTAAACATACCTAAGCCATGTGGGTGACACCTTTCCCTGAGGGAGATGGGAAACAACTGCTATTGCTGCAAACACTGCACAGACAGCCTCTGGAGGTGAGGCTACATGGAGCAGGGCTCCTGGCATGAGGAAAAGCAGAGGGAAAATCCCTACTTGCACTAGCTGCTGCTCCTCCCAGCTTCCTCTCCTGGCCAGCTAAGGTGTCAACAGGCTGAGAGCAGCCAGCCCAGTAGCTGTTGTTGCTAGGGGCAGAGAGGAAGGGGAAAGTGAAGAGGAGCAGCCGTTTGCCCCGTTTAAGTCAGGTTTGGATGCTTGAGAAGGGAGCACTGGGGAGAAAGCTTCCCCCATCAGGTACATCGTAGAGGGATGGGACAGGATGCTACTGATGGTGGGACAGGGAGGTCTGGGGCAAGGTGGAAAGAGGTGCTGGGGTGGGGAAGGACAAGTCCACCCATGCAGTTCTAACACATGCATAATGAATGAGGGCCTGACCCAGCAAAACCAAGGGGTTTGGTCACTTAACCCCCCATTGAGGGCCATGAGGGGCTGAAAGCAAGAGAAGCGAGCAGGAATATGGTACCGGGGTGGAGACAGCTTTTCTTCCAAGAACTCCTCGATCTTGTTGACATCGGTTTTCACTTCACCATCGAATGTCATGAAGGGAGGGTTTGTTCCTGGTGCAAGGTTCTGCAGGTCAGCAGGCTTTCTGATGGGAGGAACCGCTTTTGTAATTTATACACTTAATTGCAACAAACTGTTTCACCTTTACAACAGCAGGCTGCTCTACAAAATAAACCTTAGCCAGCTGCCTCACAGCCGTGGTGTGAGAATTCTTTAGCCCAGATCTGAATGTGCTCTGAAAGGCTTAAAAAATACCCCAAAACTTCTGTGTCGTGTTAGACTCCTACTGCAAAACAGGTTAAAACCTCAACTACTTCAAAGGAGTTAGTCCACCTTATACTAGTGAACCCTAAAGAGAAATCAGGCATCCAGACTGTTAACATAATGCCATGACACGATGCCATTTCAAATCTGTCAGAAGAGTCAGCTTTTAAAATCACCATTTTGGAGGAGCCGTTCTGAAAAAGAGAACTCTGGTTACAGCCTCACCTTTTCAAATCCACAGTTGTGACATTAAATATGACACCTTTTAGCCACAGAATCATAAAGAGACGCTGAGAGAATGGGCAATTTCCAATACTTTCCCCATCGCTGCCAGCCTGTAATTAAAAAAGAAAGGGTACACATACATCTGTGATAATAGCAAATTTTGATAGCAGATGCAGAAAGCAAGCAGAAAACCCAGGTCTGCTATGAATACATATGGCATGTTAGCCATCTCTACTAAGACATATTTTCATGCAAAGTTTCTGTATATCTTTTTCCAGACATGCATAGAGATATGACAAAGAATCCTGTCATCTTGGAGTTGAAGTTTTTCATTAAAATGCATATTGGATATTGCTGTAAGTTAGAAAACAAAATTGAAATTACAGCAGTCCTTCCAAAGGAAATAATCTCCGCCTCATTTGTCTATGTGAACATAAATCTACCTAAGTCACTGCATGATTAAAACCAGTTGAGTCGTTTTATGATCACAGGAAACAAACAGAGACTTACCAGCATAAATTGAGATGTAATGGCTAAAGCACTTAAGGGAATGAACAGAATAAATCAAACTAAGAATTTCAAAGTAAACAACCATGGGAGCCCAGAAAGAAGGGAAGTTCAGTGCTGAACCCACCTGTCTGTGCTTTGCTGAACTGAGAACTAATGAAGCACAAGTGCTATGTCCCCCTTGTTATAGTCCCAAGGGTCTCACTTTCAAGTGTGAAGTGTGGCCGTATCCAAGCCATGTAACTTCTTTTTTTGTGTGCCCCTCTTTCCTTTTTGGCTAAACATATAATTGGGTGTCAGTATAAAGCACAAAAAGTACAGCTCACTATATGTGTGGCCACAGAAGTGTTGCTCTCATGTGCTTTGTATTGCATTTTGTTAAGAAGCTTTGTTAAAATAAGGCAGTCTTGCATAGTTGCTATGGGTTAAGTTAGGCTTCACGCAACACTGCTGGAAGAGATCAGAGGTCTAATTTTTAAGCCCTTCATATGATTCTCCTAAAGCACAGCTTCAGAACTTAGATTAAATGTAAGTGCACAGAAGTAAAAACCAAGGTGTATCATTTACTCAGTTAACAGGTTAGTCCATTAAGTTTTGCAGACCTTATAACCAAACAACACACATTAATGAAACCAGTTCTGCTTGCTGTTTCACCTTCCTCAACAGTATCAAATGAATCTCAGCTATAGTAAAAAGTTCTCCATAAAGAAACATTGCTGTTGGATTGCTTTACAGTGCTCACCTTCACAAAGAGCTCTATGTCTGGAAATGAGCACCTGGTCTGGAGCAGGCAAGTTTCTGCCATGGAGCTTGAGGGACGTATGAGAAAGGATGCTCCTGCAGCTTGATAAACCTTCTTATTCTCCCTATCAACCTGAAGGATCCTCCTCTGATAACTCTCTGTTGCTTTCTGCCTCTGGTACTGCCACAGCCACTGGCTTTCTTGTTAGTGAAAACCGTAATAGCTTATTGTCATAAACACTGCCAGGGGATGAAGACTTTTAGAAATGTGAAAACAGCTGGACTGCTGTTAGAAACCTCTTGTTTCGTAGGTGGCAGAAATGAAAGCTGGTCAAAGCTACTATTGTATTTTTCCGCCTACTCAGAGCAGTGCTTTGCAGTGCTGTACAGCTTACAGCAACAAGAAGATAGAAAACTACTGTGCATTTCATAAAAATGAGACTAGAAATACTGCCAGCATGTGCTTAAAATAAAGCTAAATACGTAACACCACCATTTTGTCCCACCCTGCCTCTTATGTCAGGTTTTACCTACCCCCCCCCCCCCAAGGAAAAAGGGGGGTGATGGGTATTACTGGGGTAATATATAATATATGTGGTATAATAATACTTGGAGCTAGCAATGGGCACCCCCACCCTCCACCAGGCTGCAGAGGGCAGAAGTGACAGCCAGGAGAGATCGTTTTGCAAGTGCCATGTCTGAAGGAGTCAGGCAGGCACGTCTGGCTCCCTCTAAATTTTACTGATGGAGTTAAGGAAACACGGGTTTCGCTTCATTTTGTCCCCCACCACCTTGGTGACAGCACACTTCAGAGCAGCCCCAGCCTGCTCTTCTGGGGAAACGTCCATAGGCAGAGTCAGAGATCCAGGCCAGGGCAGGTGTCTCACCATTGGAAACACAGGCATGAAGCAGGCACCGAGTCCCAGGTTGACCTTAGCTGGAATGACATATAGGCAACCAGGAAGCTGAGGGGCTGACAGTCCTGAAAATGTTACAGAAGCAACTTTCTGTCTTGTTTCTAAGTGCAAACTTTTTAATGTCCATGCCTACCTGGGAGAAAAATTTACTGCAGCACTACTTTCTATTTTGCACTGGATAAAAAAACAAACAGCAAATCTCTCAGCCTTTTACCTTCATGGCTTTAGCCTGCTAGCAACGTAGCTATAACCTAGCAATAAAAAAAATGAGGAATTGAATAAAACAAGGGATTAAACATTACTGATTACAGCAATGCCAGCTGTAATGACTGAGGTGATCAACTTTTTTATTTGGTACTTTTTCATGACTTCTATGGGCTAGTTCTGATGGTGTTAAACATGCTGATGAAAGCCAAAATGCATCTGACCTTCACATTCTGTGCTGCCTTCTCTCCCATGCTGCTTACAAGGGACATTAATAGCGTACTGCTTTCTTAGCTGTGTGCTGTGCAAAGCAGGCATTACAGTCTCTAGTGAAGTGCTGCAATGTTTACTCAGCTTTGTTGTCTCCAGCGGTTACGGAAAGCACTTGGCTTTTACAGCAGAAAATAAATTCACAGAGATTAGGATGTTTCCCCATTTCTAATGTGGCCACGATCCTTCTCACAGGCTAAGAAGGAAATCTGAGAAGTTTCCTTGTGCAATCACTGGTACACTTTATTGATTCAAATCCATTCTAAAACCCCATGCTATCCATACAGTGTAGTACCTCCCAATGTCTTAGATGGGGCTGTGTGCTCTAGGTTTGCCATGCCTGAACTGAGAAGAGCAATCCTAGCTTTGGGAGTTCCTCAGTCAATCTCAGCTGCTGAGGTCCTATGGTGAAGGAGGCATTTAGGTAGGGACAACTGGGAAGCTGGTGAACCACAACAAGCTTTAGGAAGCTGAAAGCCATTTAGTCCCCAGGTGCTTGAGCTCTGGGTGTGAGGTGAAGGGAGGACAAATCTCCAGGTTTGCCATGCCAGGCCTAGTGGTGGATACCTCCAGGTTTCTTTCAGTTCTGCAGAACTGAAGGCAGATCACAGTAGCCCACACAACAGCACAAGCAGTGATTAAACTTTTCCCTAGTGTAACAGTGACCAGAAGTCTGAAGTGACTGCAGGACCCTGAACACCAAATCTGATTCAGAGTTTGACAGAGTTTGACCCAGCACCCCAAAGATGCTACGGTTTCCTGCAACCTTTGCTGAAAGCCCAGAACATGGATATGTTGGCCTACTGTGGAACACAGAATGAATACAGCTAGCTAAATGCCTTCAGATACCTCAGCTTGCATTTTGGCTTATGGGAGACAACTCTGTTCTCCTAACTCAGCTCATCTAATGTGGGGAGCTACAATTCCTACTGGATGTAAAAGCACCAGTGACATATGCCAAAGGTGTTTGTTGAAGTTTCCAAACAGAGGGTCTGCCATGATGCAATCAGCCCATCAAAAATCATGAGCTGGGACACTGAAATAGCTTTATAGCTGTGTACTGAGCCTGAAGTATACCATCATTGAGTGACAATGTACTTTCCAACAAAGCAAGGATGCCCTTTTTACAGCAGTAAGACTGCATCAAAATCTTACCTAACAGGACACGATGCAGCAGTAAGAGAATCAGAGAAGACCCATATTAATACCCTCAGGAAGATAGTGCAATGAAGGGCACTGCATCCTGGGAGCAAAACTCCCTGCATTTTTCTCCACACCACTGCTCAGGGACGTGTGACTTCGAGCTGTGTCTGGTACACACACAGCATTTAAGTATACTTCCTCACTGCTGTGCTAAGTGATGATGCAGGGTGAAATCGTAACTGTGGTTGAAGTCAGCTGGAGGCCCTTGTTGTTGATTCAATGGAGGATTGTGTTTCCAGACTGGTTATAAACTTAATAACCAGGCAAATGCTGCTGTAATTGTAGGTAATACTGCATGATGGCCTCCACCTGCAATTGTTGTGACATTCTCTTAACATTCAGATCTTGTGGGTGAAGTGGGCCAAATCCCCAAAACACAAAGCTGGTTTGTATGCTCTTCTGCTGCTTAAATAGATGGCTAACCTGCATCTTGAGCAAGTGGCATTTATGTTTTAATTGTGACTGGTCAGGAGGTCAATGTGCTTTTTCTAGTAATACTGGGATTTAATGAGTTCATTAATCAAACAATTAAGACAGCCCTTGCTGCAGTGGAGAAAAATGTCAGGCCGTGCACAGAAGCTTTAATTCAGAGCCATCAGAGCCCTAGGCAGCGATTGTGACAGTACCGACTTATGACAGCTCTCTGTAACCACGTGTCATTATTTAACAGGATTATTAGCATGTACTCCCTGTTTTCAATCATTTTTCACTGTCCCACACTCTTCAGTCTATTTTTGTGTTCTTGTTCCAGGTCTTACTCAAAGATGCTGGGAAAAGGAGAATCTCTCCACACCCACTACTGCTTAAGCTCCTAAGAGTAGGAGCATCACCATGCCTTAGGCTGATTTCACTAGGCAGCAAGACCTTAGGCACAAAATATCAAAGAGGGTCCTAAAAGAACTATATTCAGTTTCTGGAGCAGCAGCTCTGCTTTTCTAGGTGGCCTCGAAGTGGTCACTTGCCTCCACATCCACATCCCCAGCAAGAGGATAATTATAGCGACTTCTCCCAGGAGGCAGTCACATACTGTATGTCATTCTTAAGCCAGTAGTTTGGGCTCTCTCTGAGCTGGAGTTGCTCTGCCCCTGGAGCTGTTGTACAAATTTGTTTTGGAAGTGTTTCTGTCCGGACATCTCAGGGACCAGGCTTTTGAAGGTTCTCTGTTGACCTCAAACATTCTGTGCCTTTAAAATCATGATGAGTGAAATTTGTTTTTCCTGGACTTTTCCTTTCCTTTTGACAGTTAAGCACGGAAGAAACAGTTCAGAAGCAGCAGAGCAGACTTTTGTGTTTTCATATAATTATATAATCCCTTTGAAGCTACAATAAAAAGGAGAACATGGATCATATCTTTCTCTTTTTCCCAAAAGCTGAACTCCAATTCCATTTTCTTCCTTCAACATGAGGCAGCTAAGTTACCTTCTCTTCCATATTTATGCTGGCTAAGAGGCAGGTTTACCCAGCAAGTGGAGCAGAACTGCTGCTACTGGGAGACAACGACCCATCCAGCTGTGACCTTGGATCTGTCCCTGCCTGCTCTACAGACTAGCTGTCTCAGGCTGAACTGGGACTTGCCTCCAAGTTTCCTTATTCAATCCTCAGCTATCAGGCAGTTCGTGTGTGCGCTTCCTTCTTATGGCACGCCAACAACTCCTCTCTCCTTTTTCACAGAGCATTTGATCTTCTGTCAAAGAACAGAGCCACAGCAACCAGCTCAAAACTACTGCCTGAAAAACGACAGGGAGTTTGCAAGTTTGGGCCACCTGTGGGAAGCAACTTTAAGGCTGGGTGCGACTTTCAAGACTAACAGTTATTTTGCTTTAATTCCTTCAAGAGACTCATTTGTTCGGCACTAGCATGGATTAACTGAGCCCGCTGCATTCCTAGCCTCAACTCCTTCCCTGAACTAAGCCCTGCAATGCCTACCTGATGGGAGTAGCTGCTCTGAGTAGCTACCACTGGCTCTGCACATGTAGCAGCAATGCAAGAAAGACCACTCTTGCAAACAGCTCTGCTTCCTGCCCTGCTGCATCACTGGGACCAGCTATTGAACTGGACCGTACAACAGCCAAGGAAACAGAGGAGAGGGGAGCTCCAAGTGCCTCCTCCTCATCCCTGAGAAGCCCCACTGCCCTCTGGTTTACCATGAAGTGCCCAAGCCATTTTGTTAAGAACTTTTTTTTTAAGATCACGGGCAGAAAGACAGAAAATCATCTGTTTTCTAGACATAACCACATTTTGTGAGTGTGCTGTGACAGATAATATTGTTTTAATTAAAACAAACAGCAGCACCTACTGCTTGAGGATGCAAAGTGCATTTTACGTTCTTGATGCCTACTACAGTATTCATGCAGATTCCCAACATTATCGCAACACTGAAAAAAAACTCCTAAAATTGGAAATATTACTTCTGTGAAGAATGTGATAAAAATTTAGTTACAAGTCATTTTGCTTCACTGAAGGCAACTCTAATATACTTAATAAGATATGATATTCTGTGCTAGGCACAGGAGCACCACAGGCATGCCATCTGGGTCAGATCACATTGAAAACAGAGCTTTTTTGGGAGGAAGAGACAGATTACCTGGAATTTTCTCTATCTAAGCCTTGTGTTCATTTTGCAGCTACAGCTAGGCCACCCGAACGCTGGATTTTAGAGAACTCGTTTGATGCCACCTACTGGGCTTGAAATGGAAATCTTTATTTCGTGCTCTTGAAGAGATGGGCAGCAGCAGCTTCATACATTATTAGTACATCTCATCGGGAGAAGTTCTGCCTTGGAGCCACCTCTGCAGCAAGAGCCCTTGCTTTTTGCTAATGGCACTCTTGAGAATACTTGAGATGCTGAAATTGCACTTCCAGGCTAAGTTCTTAGATACAGCATCTTCAATTTAAAATACATTTTAATGAACAAAGAAAAAATTTTGTGTCTTATTATTCCAATACTTTTGAACAGTCATGTAGCTTTGCCTATCCGCTAACATCCAACACTTAAAACAGGTGTTTCCAGGTGCTGTTTGATTTCTCAACCAAACAGAAGGAATAGTCATATATAAATGTGGCTGGTTGTTGTGATTCCTGCACATAAATTGTATCTTTTTGTACTCCCCAGGGTAGACTTTTGCTGCGTGTGACATCTGCAGTAGAGAAGTTCAATGAGAAACCTGTGTTAAACAGCAGTTGAATGCTCCTCCAGGTAAAATGATTTCCCATTTCCCCTTACTTTTCTATTTTAAGAGCAAAATAAGCACCTTAATATTGAAAGTGTGCCATGAGGATTTTTTGTTTTAAAATAAATGTATCTTATTTTATATTTAGAAATACTAATAACATCTATCTTTTATCTTGAACAGTATTACAGGGTTTAGAGAACACCAAACATACTTAAAGGATTACAACTTTCAAAGCGCAAGTTCACTAGCACACTTTTTGTCCTAAACCCTAATTAAGTTTTCAGGTTAGGGAGGCAACAGTGAACGTTAACTACAAGCATCCTGCTAGAAACAGCTTCTTTCTCTTTTTAAGGTGCTAAGACAAAAAGCATGCAGGGGAAGAAGGGAACAAGTATACTAAAATGTTTTACCTGAAGAGTGAAGAGGTGGTTTGACTTCCACCACCCTCTCCTCCTATGATGTCACTTGTAAGTCCCCCTTTTTCCTGCTAAAGCAAGAAGTCTGCCCATGCTGACTCAAATGCAACTGGGGACAAACCCTGAGCACTCGCCTTCCAATACAAACAGCTTCTAGTAGTTGGGTAGCTGATTCTTCAATCAGAAGAGTATCCACTTTGAACTCCACTCCTGTAGGAAGCACGGCCCTTTCCCACCCGAGCAGGAATGATCTTCTTTTCCCATCACCCCCTACGTAAGAACCAAGTTAGGGCTGCAAAGACTATCACAGCTGCAGCCCTCAGCTACATCACAGTTCTCATTCTGTACATGCCTCCTTGAGCACGTGTTTGGGTGGTTCATGAGATAGTCTCAGTAGTTAGATCATTCAGTGCAAGGCTGAAAAGATCCCCATGACCACTCATCCAAGCTAAATCATGCCAACATATTGCAACAGATCATACAAGGCATGCAAAATTGGTAATTTGGATGGTCAGCTGAAAAACGGACCCCAGGGTCCCTGGTTATCTTCCACTCTCTCACCTTTTTCCCACCTCTCACTGAAGTCACAATCAGCCAATGCGTTTAGGTGCCTGTAACTTTTAAACAAGCACGTTAATTCACCAACTGCAAATGGATGGACGGATTCTTTAAGTTTTGTATCTGCTAAATATCCTCTTGAATGACAGCCTGAAGTGCAGCTAGTTATCCACTCAAGTGGATTTAATTGTTTTTAGAATAAAGCAGACTCATCATAATTCCTGTGCACTCAGCAGTGGAGGAGAAATGACAAAAGTAGAGCACCAGTTGACTTTACACCTCAGTGATCCAATCTGCAAATTGAGGTGCTTTGGGAAGAGGACGTGTTAAAAAAGGGTAGGTGCCCAGATTAACAAGCTGCACAAAACCTGGAGACAGCTGCAGGCACAACTGCAGGAAGGAAACCTGGAGGAGGAACCAGCAACTCAATTAGTGTGCACTTGGCTTGGCCATGACCTGCTAGTGTACTGGAGGGAAGAGCCTATTTTGTTAGAGAAACATGAATCCTCTCCATCCAGGTCAATGGACGCTGTGTGCCACATGGACTGGCAGCAGTGCAGAGTCCCACTGCACAGACCAGAATGCGATTAATCGAGAAGTACATGTCTTCTATAGCACCAGGATAGCTGGAAGTGGCTCAAATCACTGGGTATGCCAGCTTTCCCGTTCTCTTCCTCCCCCTCATTAAAAATGGAAATGCATAACGGTCCAGGAGGGAACCTTGGAGGTCTTGCCATTTCAGCAAAACATAAGGGCAAGTTTCAGTCAGAGAGATGCTGGAGAACTATCTAATGATAACAACCAGACCTGCAGACGGAGCCTGCAACCCAGAAGAAACTGCAGGAGCACCTCCAGTGCTTTTTGGAAGAGAGTGAATATGCCACAAACTGATAACCCTGAGTTTATGATACAGGAAAAATGGCTGGTGATAAAGAAAGGCAACTTTGAGATAGGTCTATGTCTCTGAGTGCATGGACCAGACATCAGAAGGCTGCTCTGGGCACTGAAACCCATCAGCAGTTGTCTGTACCCATCAGACCTTAATAGCCATCCACAAAACAGGCTACAAAGATGAGATCTTAGGAGTCCTGCTTTAGAATGCTGTCAGGATATGAAGCTCTAGGACACCAAGCAGCTGCCAAACTGACGCAAATACAAAACCATGGAAAATGTGTGGCCGGGATCCTCGAACAGAAGGATTTCTTAGCCCTGCTTTCCTTTTTTAACTCATGGATACAGGGAAATGTAGACCACTACAGAAGCATCTAGGCACTAGAAATTAAGTACTGTACAAATATGTATAAGTACTGTGAAAATATTAACTGAAAGACTACTCCTAACTTAAAAAACAAACAGAAAACTTATATGTAGACCATTAGTGGGAATGCCAAAGATTTTTGGAATTTTTTTTACAAAACACTGTGAAGATTAGACAAAGCTAGGCCAAAAAGAGATGTCAAGGGAAAGAGAATGAAAGGAAACAAGTACAGGTGCAAGGCAGTAAAAGGAGTTAACTTTTCACCTGCACATCTTCAGTTGACCACAGAACACCATTAAGCTGGTTTTTGCATGACCACGGATTGTGAGTAGTAAGCTAAAGGCCAAGTCTGCCTACAAACAGGATGATAATTCAGGGAATTCAGGGTTCTTCGGGCACTGACAGTGAGTTCAGGCTGAGCTCCCACCTGCAGGAATAATGAAACTCTTGCTACCTCATATTTTACCATCTGAAGCTTGGGCGAGATTTATGTCTCCTGGCCTGGCCACCTATTAGCATTTCATAACATCTTCTAACAATTTCATTATTAAGGCTTTTCTCACTCTGTTAGGTTACTGAAATTACACTATACTTTCTTTCATGCAGTGTTTGCATTAACTTACTATGGTTATTTTGGTTTATTAGATTTCATAATTCAAATGTTCAGTACAGCTCTTTGCTAGAAATGGTACTTCAAATGCTCTTGGTCCTCAGTTCATGCTGAGGGATTAACAGTGTGTTGGAGTTTCTTTATGGGATATTTCCCTCGACCCTGTTTTTATGTAGTGAGCAGTGGTCACAGCTTAAAGGGGTTATATACAGCTGGCAATTCTAATCCTCTTTAGATGACAGAAAGGTAAAGAATTCTGAAGCTGTAATTTCCTCTGGTTTCAGGTCTCTCTCTCCCCTACATGTCAGTAGCCATTTCAGAGCAGAAAAAGCCTCATTTAGTCTAACTTTTGCTGCATTACATACTTACGGTCTGCTGGGTAAGTAATTATTGCTGAAATTAACTTAATTACTTAGTAAGCAATTAAATGCTTTTGATGCATAGGAAGAAATTTTCCTTCATTAAGAAGTAACTTTGTGGCAATAAACTTCTTACCTTTATCCAATTACTTTATAAATAATGAGAAACAAAGGCTCAAACTCACTCCTGTTATTTAGATGAAATCTGTTTACTTCTGATTTCAATAGCACCCTGCCCAGTACTTCTGCTGAACAGTGGGTCTGCCTGCACCCTGCCCTTCCAGTTCTGACAAAAATTATAAATAAAGGAATCATTAAATGATAATACTGCAAAGTAAACAAAACACAAGAGTCTGTGAGTGAAAATTAAGGTGTGCAATGTCTTGTAATCCATTTGTAGAGACTGTGGTTCACAGAATCACAGAGTGGATTGTGCTGGAAGGGACCTTAAAGCTCATCTAGTTCCAAACACTCTGCTACAGGCACAGACGCCTTTCGTAAGACCAAGTTGCTCAAAGCCCCATCCAGACTGACTTTGAACACTGTCAGGGATGGGGCAGCCACAGCTTCTGGAGGCAACCTGTGCCAGTGCCTCACCACCCTCACAGTGAAGGTTTTTTTCCTAATATCTAATCTACATCTCCCCTCTGTCAGTTTAGAGCCATTCTCCCTTGTCCTGTCACTACATGCCCTTGTAAAAAGTCCCTCTCCAGATTTCTTGCAGGTCCCCTTTAGGCACTGGAAGCTGCTCTAAGGTCTCCCTGGAGCCTTCTCTTCTCCAGGCTGGACAACCCCAACTCTCTCAGCCTGTCTTCATAGGAAAGGGCCTCCAGCCATCTGACCATCTTTGTGGCCTCCTCTGGACTTGCTTGAGCAGGTCTGTGTCCCTCTTCTGTTGGGTGCCCCAGAGCTGAATGCAGTACTGAAGGTGGGGTCTCACAAGAGCAGAGTAGATGGAGAGAAATCACCTCCCTCAACCTTCTGGCCATGCAGGTTTTACTAATGTTCACTCTCATTTGCACTAATGAGATTGAAGATTAAACTTATGTATGTATGCAGTCTTACAGAAAAGAAAGGTAAACCAATACGGTGATTTTATGCACACTGCCATTGCTGGCCTTAGGCCGGGTCCTTCATGTGGCCACAGGTATTCTTATCTACAGATGTGGCTCTCTACAGGGCAACTAAAGGCAATCAGCAGATGTACTTAAAAAAATGGCTAAAACCAAAAGAAATCGCAGAGGAAAAATGCAAATTACAGGTCTATTTTCTCAGATATCTTTCAGCTGCCTGTACCAGGTCTACACATAAAGCCACTCCGGTAGCTACAGTAGTTAGCATACCCTGGCACAGTGCTGAGCCTGGTTTTAGAGCAAAATGACTGTTGTCTCTCATGATGGGAAAGCATAGAAGATGCTTGCATATGGCTACCTGCCATCCACAGAATAGTAAATATGTGGTAATCAGGCAAAAGCAGTCAGCAACCAGGAATCCACTGCTTTGCGAGCTCAACAGTTATTTGCTTAAATAAGTAACAAATAGTTTGAGTGATAAGGCCTGGCCAAGCAGAGCTGTCTGAAGGAGGCTCCTTGCATGAGCAGATCCTCTCCCACTGCGGGAAGAGGAAATTGGATGCTTCTGTGAAAACACCAGGATTTGGGAGGCATCAGAAAGAGGTTCCCCTGGGGCTGCTTCAGCTTTGAGGGGAAATCTTTGTCTCGTGCTCCTGCCAATCAAGGGTGACCACCCGGGCAGTGGTCTGTGGTGCTTCCCATTCTGTGTTTCATTCAGCTGGGCACTGAAGGAGGGGGCCAGCAAGCCCTGGTAGAAAGCTGGGCAAAATTCAGCATTTTCCCAGGTTTCCATCTCTGGTTGTACTGCAGCAGTCACACACAGTCTTTCCTTGGCCAGATATTAAACGCTTCAGGCAAAGTAAACATCCTTTCTATGGTTTTTTAGAGGCCTATCCCCCAGCAACAATACATGAATACAGTAACCCTTTATGACAGTTTACTTTTTCCCTAAAACAGCTTGAAAAATTATTTAAACAAATAGTACTTTATCCAACCATTATTATCAATGCATTATTACTTATCTCTTATTTTACAAGGCTTACTTAGATGAAGAGCAAGCTTCCAGAAAGTGTACACAGCCAGGAAAACAGAGGCAAGGCAAGAAAAATTATATGTAAAAATAAATAGGAATATTAATGTGTGTCTTGCAACCACTGGAAAAATATCAACTATAATTTTGTAGGGTTTAAATTAGTCTTGCCCAATTTATGGATATCATTCTAAACAAGTACTTGTCATATTGCATGAACTATACTTGTTTTGTGTCTCACTCAAAATAGCATTACTTTCAGTCACCACGACTTGTTTACTTATTTATTACACAATGATAATGAGTTATGTATATTACACACAGTGACAGAGACTTCTCAAAGCAATGTAAGGGATCATTACCACTCCTCCAATACAGAAGCCAGTTTATTTTCATGAAAGATTTGACAAAATCTCCATTGCTTATTAAAAAAAAAAAAAAAAATTCAAAAAATTAATCAAGTGGTTTATGCAGAAGAGAAGGTTTTAAGGAGAGGCAAAGGGGAATGGCTGCACAGGTGCCCAAGCTCCCCTCCCCCTGCAATTGAGGAGAGGGAATACCATCATCCACTTTAACCACAACAGAAATATGGTGGCTAATAAATAAAAATACACAGTATTCAAAAAGGTCACCTCCCCCCTGATTCTTATCCATACATTATGATTCGAGATTATTCTCAAAAACCTGCCAGTATTCTAAGGAAACCAAGAGCCTTTTAACTGAACACAGGTGAAAATCTGAGCTGGGAAGCACTGCCCAGTTAGAGATCACTGCTTTAATCTTATACCAACTAGTCCAAAACCCAAACTTTCTTCTTCTGGGAATTCTGGCTACAGAACTTGGGCCCTCTGTTTGTTTTAATGGGAACATTACCAGGTCACAAGCACACAAGCAGCAAACCAAATGCTATTAGCTATTTATCCTGTTACAAGAATTATGTTTAAATACCTCAGTGCTATTTCTAATCCGTATTTAATAGCATGGCAAGATGCCAGCTGAACATTCTACATAGAGACAAAAATCTTATATCCTTTTTAAAGTCTTACAGGGAATTACTTCAACAAAAGAGCATTATATTCTTGAACATGTAGGTTTGGGAAAAAAAGATTAACTGGCATTTCAATGACACATCCTGTTTTATACTTCATCATATAATACTTAACCTGTGACACACAGACACGCTGCTTCAATCTAGATGCAAAAACTATATAAGATACCTGTGATTTGTGTTATAAACAAATAAGTAAATAAATAAGAAATATCCAAATAAATAAACTATTTAATGCAGCTTCAGGGAGTTAGTCACTGAAGGCTTGAGAAAATAATTTGCTAATGCTATTCCAAATTCTGATGCTTAAATCAAGAGGTGAAAGTGAAAGATTACCCTCCAACAATTTTTGACATTTTGGTCCACGTAGAACATAATTCAAATAACCAGGTAAAATATCACATAAAAAACCTGCCAGCTCCAGAGGGAACTGGCAAAGATGTGTCCTGAAAGACCAGTTGAAAACTAGACATAAGTACCAGCCAAACCCCATCAGCTTGACAGAGAGGGGGGCTGAACTCTATTCCTTCCCTTTCTGGTTTAAATTCAAATTCAGGGCTATTCATCCGACTCTCTCCACCACCTTATTTCTATTCACAGGCTTTGGGAAAATATGGGATACACGGTATTGCTGATTAAAATACAGTTTTTAAATAAATACAGACTACATGAACCATACCATTGCAAACCTATCAGCTATAACACCAGTACTCCTCAAAATAAAGACTGTGGTCCCTGCCTCTGGGGAGCCCCTAGACCCTGCTGCGCTCCTGGTAAAAAGGAGGCTGATGGACTTGCTGAGAGGTTGGTAGCGTGTTTGTTTCTGCAGGCAGCATAGGCCCCAAAACCTTTAGGTCTTTATGGTATATTTGGATCCCATTTCAAGTTTCATCTGCGACCATTATGGAAAGGAAACTACTCAGGTTCTGTAATAGCTTTTAAAAATAATTTCAGAAATAACTATCAGGTAAATGTCAATGATTCTCCAAGATGCAAATTAGCATTTTTTCTGAAATCTGAGTAAACGTTTAACTTCTTTGTAACTACCCCATTTGAATAACTTGAAAAAGGGCACACATCTGCAACTCCAGTCCTGCTGTAGTTCACTCTTAACAATTAGATTTCTAGTCTATTTTGAATATTCACATACATGCTAAAATTTCAGCATATGAAGAGGAAACAAGACCAGAGATGCCACACTGGCATCTCTGCCTGCCTGTGAGGTTTCACCATAACCACCACCCTGTACATGGCATACCAGGCAGCTGCTGTTGTGCCAGCTCCAGGCTCCTCACAGGCAGGAGGCTGTGACAGGCACCCTCTTCCCAGGGAAAGCCTCCAGCAGCAGGGTCAGTGGCAGGCTGTACAAGTTACCGCTGTTTGCTTTGAGAAGCTAAATATTTTTACGAAGGAATTAAAACACTTTAGTGCTGACAAGGCAGGTATTATTGAAAGCAACTGGAACGGAGTCACTCGACTTATTCAGGCTTTTATCAGTAAATAATCAGACATTGCAAATGGAAATGCATACAAGTCTTTATCACGGTGTGACATTTTATTATCCGAGCATGAAAATAATCATTTAACCTTCACATGGCGTTTACTTACACTCCTTGGGCAGAGTCCAAGGAACATTTTTAAAAGAAGCAACAGGACCTTTTCAGGGGAGACACAGAGAACAGAGTCAGTGATGGTGCAGGAGTCATTCTCCATCCTTCACCTGTCCTTCCATAAACTATGTGTAGTATTGCCTTTCTCTACTTTACTCCCTTTCCTACCTCTGAAGAGGAGAGATCTGTCTCTTGCTTAAAAGTACACATTCACCAACAATTCAGAGTGGCTTCACCAGAGATAAGCATCCTGAAGAAGTGTGGTCATATTAATAATATCCATTGTCACTTCTGCTTCGCAATATTTAAACTAACTTCTAAAAACCAGCCATAAATATAATTTTGCATGAATCCATACAAGACCACAGGAAAGGCCAAAACACAGAGGTCCTAGGATGGCTAATCTTGGCTGGTATACCTGTCAAGGTGAAAAGCTCAAAAAGGCAGAATTGTTTGTGGAAGTGGAACCATCACAAAGTTGCCTAATCCCTCCTGTGAACAGGACAGCAAACTGCTGAAGCGAACCCATTTCAAATGGAAGAAACCGTTGAAGAAAAAATTGAGTCAGTATTAAAGATATCCAATAAACAGAAATAGACTTTTTAAAAATCAACAAATAATGGTTTTTATTTACTGTTAGGGATGTTAGTAAAAACAAAATCCAGATTCTCAAGTGGACTGGGCATGATTCGTTACAACCTTGCTGGGAAAGGGATGATACTTTTTCACCTTTTTAATGCCTATCACACCCTGGTTTCTCAAAGCACATGGGTAACACATCTCTTATTCCACAAGCAATCGCAAAATCCACAGGCAACAGAGGCTGCTGAATGCCAGTGACTATATACCTATATACTGCTACAATGGGAAATAATAGCGAATAGGCCATATATTGTCTAACCATATGATTGCTGGATATTCCTGGCTACTTGCATTTTATCTTGCTGATGCTGTCTCAGTTTGCAGGCAATTATTGTATGTTGACAGTGTCAAAGAGAGCAGGGATAACTCTATATATCTATGGCACTGGCATGAGAGAGGGACACACACTGATCTTTCACTTATGATCCAGGTAACATCACAATCTCAGTCATTCACACCCAACATCCTAAGTACAAGGCAGCTACTGCTGTCTCCTCCATTTTGGCAGCTGTGCCTAAACCCCTTGTGAATGAATCTAGACCTAACACTGACAGGTAATATTTCCTCAAAAAAAGCTCTTAATTTTTATTTCATGAAGACCATTTGTAAAATTTGACCTGAATTTGCTAGTAATTTAATTTTAATATCATTGTAATTTTCAATTAATTGGCTAAATCCCTTTCCTCCCCTCGCCCAGAAAAATCATTCACCACACACTTATGCTTCATATACATGAATGCCATAAGTCCTGTGGATTGGTTTGTTATCCATCTATATACAAAGAGGAATCAAGCCTCAAATTAAGCAGACAGCATGAAAATTCCCAGGCACAACTGCATGATAATCATGCAGCAATCATCAGTGTTTCTGAAGAAGGCTGCAGCTCTCCAACTGTATTTATGAAATGAAGGTTCACTTCAGACAAACAGGGACCTAAGACAGAAAGCAGATCAGGAACACTTCCATCCTTGTCCGGATCTCTGACAAGCACAGCTAAGATCTGCCTTTTAACACAGACAAACCTCAAGAAGCAGAGGCAGTATGGTTGAATTTCAGACAGCAGGCTGATCTCATCAGAAGCTGCTGCTGGATTCAGACAGCAAGAAATGCAAGCTGTGCCCTACGGCTGAATCAGGAGAATCTCCGCTGTTTAGCAAACAGCTTAAAATAGCACGTGACTTTAAGCTTGTGCTTAAAGCAAACCACATGGTGAGGTGCTTTACTGAAGCAGTGAGCTGAGAGTAAATAAAGATGGAAAAAGGTCTAGGAATGGAGCTTTGAAGACATTTACTTTATTTCAGAACTTATTTTGCCTAAAACAAGCCTGCAAAGTGCAGAGATCTGCAGTCACACTGACAATAAATAGACGCTTAAGGCTTGTACAATCCCATAGCACATGCAGTTTTAGGACTTCCATAGCATGGACAAAAAGATGACTCCAAGGAGCATGACTAGATTACACACACACAGCGAACATTAGACGCAACTTCGTATTTCTCATCACTTATGTCTATCTGTTGGTTTGTGTCTTTCTGGAACAGGACTTGGCCTGTCAGTTATCAGAACTGACACTGGCATAAACAGAGAACTCCACTGCTCCGCTAAGCACCCCTCTGGGAGCAAGGCAGCAAAACTATTTTTGCTGTAGCTTTCAAAGCTACTCTGTAGTCAGCAGTTCCAAGGATCCTTGTTTCTTTATAGCAATAGCATTAAAAGGCTGACAACCTGCGTGGCCAGAAAGCAAGCATGAGAAGTAAAAATGAAAAAGATTGCATATTTAAAACATTTGCATAACTTCCTCAGAAAAAGGTTGGCATCGCTGCCTTTCACACCAAAGTCTACCCAGCACAGTTTAACTGAAGACTACTGGAAGAGTACTCAGCCCCCAGAAAAACTGCCGCAGGTGCACCCAGCACACGCAATAACCTGAAGAGTTATGAAAGGAATTCATAATGCCAGTTCCTCTTAAGCGGCATTAGGGAACCCAAAATTGCCATATTCCACCTGAATAGAAAACAAAAAGGGCTGAGAAAGGGCAAATACCCATGGGAAAGAAGCCAGCTTCCTGCTTTGTATTACAGTCTTGGGAACAGAACCACAAAATGTCTTTGAACAAACATACCTCTGCTGATTCGGTACTTCTTGTACAGCTGTAAGTAGTCAAAGAATCAAAATCACCATACAAACAGGTCATTAACCAGCAGACAGAAAAGAAGGGCTGTGCTGGTTTTGCTGGGCAGCCTCATAAGGCTCAGTCCTGAGCAGATTTGGTTTGATTCCGGTTTCAGCACATCTAGCCTACGCAGTGCTCCTGCTCTGCTCCAGGGGAGGGGCTTTCTCCTTGATGACTTTTCCCTTGTTCTGGGGTAACTTTCATGACTACTGAGTTATAAGAGCACACAGGTCTCTCAGCCAACTGTAAAGCAAAATAGCTGAAAGCAGTGGAGGGAAACAACATATTTAAAAAAGTGACAGGATTTTAGTGGCAGCAATGTCTTGCTTTCTTGAAGAAGGCACACAGAATGGAATTTGAGAAGAACAAAAACAGAGGGTGAGGAAAAAGAAGCAGACCTTTTCCTCAAGGAAAATGCCATGTGGTTTTGACAGAAAGTGAAATGCAGCAGCAGTGGTTGGAATGTGGGCAAAGAGAAGCTGTCTGCTTTCTGCCGCTGCCCAAACCATATCAAATGGCCCCCTGCTCATTTCATGGCAAACTGTATTCAGTGGCATCACACTAATCTAATGTGCTCACCTTTGGCAACCTCTGGGCATCTCCCTTTGCTTGGATAAATATCCAATAACAACTTTTCCAAAAAACTCTTTTAATCTGTAAACACAGAGCTAATGTGACTTCACACATTGAAATCTTTATTTTCCACTCTCCCAAAGTCACCTAAACACGGGGCTCCCATGGAACCTACACTAAAAAAAGAACAATAAGCACGTGCACACTTACATTTTAATACAGGGTTCCATCCCTGGCAGTGTTCAAGGCCGGGCTGGACAGAGCCTTGGGTAACACGTTTTAGTGCAAGGTGTCCCTGTCCATGGCAGTGGGGTTGAAACCTGATGATCTTAAGGTCCTTTCCAAACCCTAACTGTTCTATGATTCTGTGTCAGCTATTCTCCTTATAAAGCATACTCACCTAACTGATTTACAAACTGATTGCATCAGTGGGCAAAAATCAAGACCTTAAGCATACTTACTGTAGATGTTCACATTAATCGTCATGCACAGCAGAGTCCCCTGAATGGGCATTACAGGCTTTTTCCAAGGAAAAAGAAAAGTATACCTATACCATCTGCCTTAGAAGAGCAGCTAGCAAGCTTCAGCATCCACAAGGTGTCCTACTCAAGGTCCCAGATATGCTTAATTATATTACCAAAGACTGATTGGAAAGTATATCTGAATGATATACTTCACAAACATTTGACTTTGAAACACCAGAAACACCCAGTGTTGCTATCTAAAGGAAATATATGATAGATACTGTTTCATGGGAAAATGGAAACCAGGTAAGTACCTAAGTGAAAATCTCAAAGCAATTCTGATATGGCTTTGTCCTTACAACCAAAAAGTCTTATGTAGTTCAGCTTCATTAAATTCAGTCACCCAAACACAGTTGTCTGCTCTCTCTGAGATGCCCTAGTGTGGCCTGCCTGGCATTCTGCTGCTGGTTCAGAAGGACATTATCTCCCATAGATGCTACTAACCCTTCTAGAGTATCTCAAAAGAATGAGGTCTCAACACTGGACCCTGCATGTCTAAGTTCAAACTAAATAGCACTGCACAGCACCACAAATCAGCTTAAAAGCACAACTGCTGATACCCATGCTTGTGGAGCTAGAAGGAACTTTGCTACCACCACACAGAGGTAGGCATGAGGTATATGATGTTCACAACATTCAAATACATATGTGCAAAATTAAATGAACCACAGCAGGAACCAGAAGAGGGGGAAAAAAAAAAAAAAGCCAACATAAAATAAGCAACAAGCCCTCTAAAAAGAACAAGTTTGATCAACAACAATTAAAACAAGAAACACTACTCATCATATAGTTATTTCTTAAAAGTTTCTTTCTGATGGTCGTGCTTCTGTTTGTTATTCTTAAAACAGTATTACCAAGTACTTCAGTGTTAGCCAAATCTTGTGTAATGCTCCCTAGCAGGGAAACTGTGACGATCATTCAATCACTATTACTGTATTATTTTTTTGTGAGTTTTCTCTTATCATGGGACTTAACTTTTAAAATTTTTCTGTATTTGTATCGTGCTATCAAATTGTGGCACAGCCCTCTTATTTCTAGCACTATGCATGCAGGCAGACAATCCCACCCATCTTGACCATTTATGAATACGCCAAAAATCAACAGGCAGGTGAAATGAACAGTAATAGGCATGGCAAAGAAATTAGAAACAGGACACACAACAATCTCAGTATTTTAAACAGCCTAATCACTTCCCTGGTTCTAGCAGTGTTACAGAATGCTACTTTTAAACAGATGTTTGAAGAAGGTCAGGGAGCTGGTGGATAATGTATTTACAAGGAAACCCCCAACTGCACAGAGGAAGCACAGAAGGTGCTTGTGAGAAAGGCGGCAGAAGAAGTCAGCAGCACTTGCAAAGTAGAGGTGGGTGTCAAAATCTCAAAAGCATGTAAGAGCTAATAGGCAGACATAGAGTAGTGATATCAAGGAGCATAAGAGGGGTGACTGTGCCCATTAGAAACACACATAGGAAGGGAAGCATTACAGGCTGAAAACAAATGTTTGCATTCAGTTTGGATCACCTTCTCACTTCATTAACCCTTGAATTTTAGCAATGGCTCAGAAAGGAGCACCATGTCTGTGGACCACATGATCTGGTCAGATACAAACATTCAATAATCCCAGAGTTCATGGTTTCCCATGTTGGAAACCACTCTCCCCTTTTTCCCCATCAAAATACATCAGCAGCTATTTAAGCACACCATCATGTATGTTAAAACCTACTTTAACATACATAACAATCTCCCTCCTTTTATACCCCTTTCTTGCTGCCAAGAGTGGAAAGATAGCAAGTGTGTCTCAACGTGTCAGCAAGAACAGCATGTACATGAACTTTCCTGACAGCAGGAAAGAGAAGTGCCTCTCATTTCCCAGGATGAAACATTTTGGTGGGTGAGGAGCTGCTGTCCTATAGGCATTTTTCCTTCCATTAAACTGGAGAAATTTGTGCCAATCCCTAAAAAACTAATTCAATCTCAACCAGCCTCAGCTGAAAAAAATATCTAGCTCCAGGTGAGCTGAAATATTCCAGCTTTGTAATATTTCTCCCCTGAAATCATTAGAAAAGCAGCTGTATTATTTTCCAGGTGTCCTGGGTTCAGCAGTAGCAGTCATATTTCTCCTTCTTAAGTTACTAATGCTAAGTCAATCATAAAAAATGCTCCTTCTTTGGTCTTTATTAATTCACAGGTATTTTCAAAAACTGTGCTTAATCCTAATATTTGGGACTACAAAGTCACAACAGCTTTAATTTTGACCACATTGCTATTCCATAAAGCATGCACCCGAGTGCAGTAATGCATATGTAGTCTTTCTGACTTTGGCTTCTGCCATTCTCCATCATTCCCTTATGAATATAAGAGCATACAAAAAGAATTTAGCAAGTCACGAACTTGTCCTTGGAAAGGTAACCTAACCTTGCAAAGGTAAACCCAGATATTTTGTTTCATGAACTGGAGGAGTATGTTTATCATAGCTTATTCAAACTCCTACCGCTTGAAGAAAATTGCAGACAGCATAGCTGTCAACCACAGCTCATGTTGGAAAATACCAATATCACATTTTAAATAGTATTTTCCAGTTTATTCTATCTCACCCCCTTCTCATTGCATCCTGTGGATCTTAAAAACCCTTGAGAATTCATGTCACAAGTTGCAGCTAGTGATTCCAAACAGATGCTGCTGGGTACATTCCTGCCTCTGCTGTCTGTCCCGGCCCCACGATGAGAACGGCAGAAGAAGCATCCTGGAGTCCACAAAAAATGAGATCCCTGCATACCCTTTCCATTTAAACCTAGACAATTCTCAAGTAACCTAGCACAGACCCCACCAGGGGAAACTGGGGGAGACCACCTTGCAGGTCAGGTCTGTGCTTGAGCAGCCCCACCAGCTCCCAGGGCCAAGGGGATAGGTAAGGCCTGACCTTCAGTCACCATGCTGGAAGCCCTGCACCATCCTGCCTGCTGGAGGAACAAGGAGCCAGAAGCAAGTTTATTATGGGTGTTAATAATCAAATCACCTTTGCCAGGCTGGACTTCTGCCTGCCAGATTTAAATGCCACCCGTCACAGGAGTTGTCCAGGGCTCCTGAAGGAGCAGAGGGTCACGCACCCAGGTTTCCCCAGCAGCCCCTTACACCTTACCTTGACGAAGAGAGAGATGTCGTGTTCCTGTTTCTCCTCATCCTGATCTTCCTCCTCCAGGGCTGCAGGCGAACCTCTCTCGTTCTCCTCGTCCTCCGCCTGGCCCTGCACGCCGTTAAGGCTCCGACCTGCCGTGTCCCACTCGCCGCCTCCGGGCCCCGGGGTCTCGCTGCGCTGCCCCGCCGCACCCCCTTCCCCTGCCCCCGGGGCCTCGCTCCCCTCTTCCGCCACCGCCGGGGCACCGGCTCCCTGCTCCGCCACCGCTGCCTTCACTCCGTCCTCGCCGGCGGGGCCGACAGACGACCGGCGTTCGCCGTCGGCCTCCCCTCCGGCCGGCAACACCACCTCTGCTTCCTCGCCGCTACTGGGAGCCACCTCGCTCCCCACCGGGGTCACCGCCTCCTCGGCTGCCACCAGGGCTGCCTCCCGCTCCGCATCCTCCGGGGCTGCCTCCCGCACAGCATCCTCGGGGTCTTTCCCAGCCATGGCTGTCCCTTCAGGCTCCTCCGGGTCTGTCCCCGCGGGGGCTGCCTCTCGCACAGCCTCTTCGGGATTTGTCCCCGCCGCGTCTGTAGCTTCAGGCTCCTCGAGGTCTGTCCCCGACGGAGCTTCCTCGCTCACCTCCTCTTCAGGGTCTTGCCCCGCCGCCTCTTCGGCGTTTGTTCCCGCCGGGTCTTTCGCCATCGTCTCCTCGAAGGCTGTCCCCGACAGGGCTTCTTCCCTCACTTCCTCCTCAGGGTCTGTCGCTACCGGGACTGTCACCATCTCCTCCTCGAGGTCTGGCCCCGCCGGAGCTGCCTCAGCCTCTTCGGGGTCCGTTACCGACGAGGCTGCCTCCTCGGGCTCCTTTCCCGCTGGGGCTGCCCCCTCGGGCTCCGTTCCTGCAGGGGTCGCCTCCTCGGGCTCCGTTCCTGCCGCGGCTGCCCCCTCGGGCTCCTTTCCTGCTGGGGCTGCCCCCTCGGGCTCCGTTCCTGCTGCGGCTGCCCCCTCGGGCTCCGTTCCTGCTGCGGCTGCCCCCTCGGGCTCCGTTCCTGCCGCGGCTGCCCCCTCGGGCTCCGTTCCTGCCGCGGTTTCCCCCTCGGGCTCCGTTCCTGCCGCGGCTGCCTCCTTGGGCTCGGTCCCTGCCGGTGCTGCCTCCTCAGGCTCCGTGTTCAGCGGGGCCACCGCCGCGCCCTCGGGTTCTGCCCTTGGCGGAGTGGAGCCCTGGGGAGCGTCTACCCCCGCGGCGGCCGCCACCGGCTCCCCTCCTGGCAGACCATCGCCCCCCGGGCTTTCCCGGTCGGGAACTCGCTGATCCCCCGCCGGAGGCTGCTGCTCCGAGCCCAGCCCGCTTGACATCTCCACCGCCCCCTCGGGGAATCCGCTCCCCGTCCCGGCGTTGCCGCCCGGGGCCACCTCCGCCGCGGCAGCCTCTTGCCCAGCCATCGCCACCTCGCTCAGCCATGGCGCCTCGCTGTGGGGGGACCCGCCCGGGGGCTCCGCTATCCCCTCTGCGGACACTCCTGGCTGCGGCTCCCCGGCGGCCGCTTCCTCATCGCCTCCTTCCCGGGGGACACCGCTCCCCTCCGGCGGCGGGGGGCCGGGCCGCCCCGGGCTCTCCGCCATGCCGGCCTCCCCACTGGCCGCTGCCCGAAAGCGCAGCAGCACGGGCGCGCCCGGCCGCAGGTACAGAGGGAACGGACGGGAAGGAGAGGCGCCGGCTCCGGCGATCACCACCGGGCACCGACGGGGGGGACGGCGGCGCCTGCGCAGGGCCAGCCCCGGGCCCGCTGCGTGTGCGAGGAGGGTGGGCAGCCACAGGTGCCTGCGCTCCTCCTCCTGCCGCGCCTGCCCCGCGCGGGACAAAGCCGGAGCGTCTCTCAGCCGCTGCCCCACACCTTTCCGCCGCGGCAAAGCTCTTCTCCGCGGATTTCGGCTGTAGCTGGCACGGGAGGAGGGGCGAGAGCCTATCCGTGACCGTGACCTCGGTGGCACCAAGTGCTGCCAGCCCTTTCTCCTCTCGGCCTTCTCCTCCCTACCCGCCGGCTGCTTGCAGGTGCTCGGCGGGACTGGAGCCTTTTCAAAGAGTGCCCCCAAACCTGTCCCTTCCCCGCCGCTCCCCTCTAGCAGCCCCACCGGGTCTAGACATGCCTGCTACGCGCCTGCTGCCCTCCTGTGCTTTGCCTGCCCACCAACACCA
>JANRGW010040790.1:0-52678 GCA_024733675.1 Psilopsiagon aymara
CCCCCCCCCCCCCCCCTTTTTGGAGTCGGGGAGAAGAAGGAGGGGGAAGTGAGTGAACAAACTGCGTGGCTGATTTACAGCTTAAACCACAACACTTGGTTCAGAGTGCGGTAAGAACGAATACAGGGAAAGAAATGCTGTCTGTTTGGGTATCATGAGTATGCATGCAAATGGTTCTGCTTTTATTCACAGACTTGATCTATAGCAAAATTTCACTATATTCTGTGATAATCTCAGTTTAACAGAGTACATATATCTAGGCAGTATATCCATAAATAATTCTTTACAGCACAAATTTCCCATCTTATCAGAAACCAAACAAACAAACCAACACAAACACCAACTGCAGTAAGGTGAGCTTTTTTCCTGCAGGATCTGAAGAAAAAAACCACTTTTTTTTTTTTTAGTATACATGCCTAGGTGACATTTTCATTGGAACCTTCAATGCCCCTGTAGGTTTTAGTTAGTTTAAACATCTTCCTCTGGGACCTTGACTCATATGGCATATGCCCAGGTTGACTCATAGGGCATATGCCCAGGGTGCCAGAGAGCTCCACTAAGGCTCAGACCTGGGTGCTTGGATCCTACTTGAGCTACGCCATAGCTCCATCTGTGTCCAACTCTGACTCCTGCTGTACTGACTTACTGGCTGGTCTTGTGGCATGGACCTCAGACCTATGCTGTGGTCCTGGCCCCTGGGTGGACCTCAGGTTCATATAATCCAGCCCTGTTTTCAGCTGCTCCTAACAGGACCTCAGAGCTGACATGCAGCCTTATCCTGTCAAAAATCCCTGAACAGCTCAGCTGTGCTTGAAGATGCTGGGACAGTGCCTGCTGGCAAGAATGCTGCCTCTGCTGGTGTCACCCTCTCTTCTGACTTGTCTCAGGAGAAGGAGCAGCCCTGGAAAATACTGAAATTCTCCAAATTTGCAGCACTTTTTACATCACAAGAATTGATGGGGTTGTAAAGTCAAAAAAAAAACCAAACTGTACGTTAAAGACTTGAAGTGACTCGTGAAAATCTGGTAACTGAGTAAACAGTCTAAAAGTGTTAGAAAATCCTCACATGGAAAAGGTTTACCCATGTGAATAAAGACACATGAGAACAAGCAACAGCTCATCTGTGGTCTGTTGCACATTGTGCACAATTGTAGTCAGGAGGTGAGGCAAAATTTGATTAACTTTTTAGCTTTTCATAGGTCATCAGAGCAATTAACAGCAAAAGGGAGAATGGGACTTTCAGACAAAATAAGAGTGAAGCAGTAGGGTGGATGCCACTCTTCATTCCATCTTTCTTCTGTGCACACACAGAAGTTATCAGTTTATGGTGTTGTCACAGACCCCAATCTCACTCCCCAGGGGAGAGAATGTTAACAATTTATGCTACAGACAAAAGTACAAAATAGGTGAGTATGACAGAAAGAGTTACTGAATGAACATGCAGCTAATCAATGAGTGTGAACAGATCTGCCATACTTACTCATAAATGTGTAAATGCTGTAAGTAATGAACATACAAAATATGAACACACTCATTTGTCTACTTATGAAGAATCAATTATTTCCTTATCATTTTCTCTATTCCAGCCCATACTGCAGAGGATCATTTTGTCTTACTTCACTGAAAATATAATAAATCTTCAATACATCACCAAATGTAACAAATTACTATAAATCTTACAGTATTCTTTACTTTTTTATCTCAAAAGACATTTGCAACTAAACCTTCAAAGCAATTCATCTCTTCCTTCTTAGTTCAAGCCCATTTAATTTTATAAATTCATTACTCCTTGCACATAAAATTACTTTCCTTGATGTTTTAAAATACACTTTTCCTGATTTCACTGCATTCATACAAATATTGCCATAGAATTAGGATACTAAACCCAAATATACTCCCTGTTAAACATGAGCTAAATATCTAATTTAATTTATTAGTAGTAGGACAGAAGTACTTTAAGTGCTTCAAGTAGTATTAGACTTGATCTTCTCTGCTTTGCCATGTGCTTGAAGACCTTTTGCCCTTGAAATATGTCTATAAATCTAAACCACAAGTACAGTTAAACTATAAAAAATATGGAGCTTACTTTGACCAATTCATGAAGATTTTAAAAGATGATTCTGAAAGTTCTCTAGGAAAAAATGAAAATTTGTAAGAATTTGCACAATGAACTAATATTTCTTAATGGAAAGTTGTACTCTGAAATTAAACAGATACTAAAAGTCTCATACCTAGCTAAATTCTATTTCATCCCTTTGGTACCTGTACATCTATCTATATACCTGCTTTTATAAGACAGGAAAGTTTTATTATCTCTTTCTGTGTTTCCTCCATGTTGCAGGGACTTTTTTATTGATTTATAGATTCGTCATGTAGTATAGTTCCAGGCAGAATGACCCTGGTAGAGCCCAATCAAAGAAGTAGGTTTCAAATTTTGATTTACAATGTGTTTGGCTGTCCTGCTCAGGATATCTACTATGAGCCAGCTGTTACACCACCACTGTCTTCTACATAATGTGCTTTTTTTCTTTGAAGGTAACAGCTCTGGGAGAAAGAAATTTCCAGTGAACTTTCAGAAGGATGCCTGTCACTGAGGCTGAGCTCACAAAAATCATAACATCTCATATTTCATTGCAAAAGCAAACCTTATACTCAGAATTATAACCAGGAAGGTTGTGCCTGAGCCAGGAAAAAGCATTTTGGTCTGTTCAGAATTTGTATGGCTGACATGGATTTTGCACAGGTACAGTTCTGTCCTCATACCAGGTCAGATTATTGCATGTGCCTGTGTGGAAGTCTAATCAGTTCATGCACTGAAGAGACTTGATTTCTGCTCTTCCGCAGCACTCTTGGTTTACCAGTAAAGGTAAATTAAGAATTGGGACCTCCTCCTGCCACTGGCTGCTTCCCACACTTCTAATGTCACAGTTTGCTCTCACACCAGTTGTGCCAATACTGGCATAAAACAAGAAGGGAAGAAATAAACGTAATAAATTTAAAACAAAGTGAGCAATAAATCTAGAAATGTGACTTAAATTTACCCAAGCACAAGTTGTTTCCTTTAACTTTTTCATTTTCGTCACTTACTCAAACATAATTTCCAAGAGTTTCTCTGTATGATTGACCTTGTGACGGCTGCTGAGTTTTCTGCTGTTAGGTGTCTTCTCTTGGAGGTTTGTGTCATGCTGGAAAATAAAGCTCAGCTGCTCATGAAGTATGTGCTCAGTCTCCACAGTTTACACTCTGGTATTCCAAGGGAAACAGGCACCCGTTTTAATTCCTCTTGATATGGCAGGCTGTAATTCACAGGAATCCAGGACCTGATACACAAGCTGCAAGGTGGGTGGTGCAGGCACTGATGCAATTGCAGGTACACCAGAATTAGAGTCCTTAGACACAAACTGCAGACATGTAAACATAAAGGCAATTATTCAACTGTTAGAGAAGCAAGACTACCTAAGCAAATTATAAGTCTCTTTACAGTTAAAAAAACACCGTATTTTTAGATAATTTTCCTTCAAAATGAAGAATACAGTTCTCACACTTAGCTATATATAAATAAATATAAATTTAATTATGTATAAATTCATGGCCAAAATAACATTATATTGATGTGAATAATCTACAAAAAGAGGTTTTTTTTTTTTTTGTTTTGTTTTTTCATGTTTGGTATAGCACCAACAGCATGACTGTACAAAGTTCTGTCCAACCAGGGTCTACTCTTCTTAATTTGAAAAAGAATAACATGAAACACCAGCCACCATGGACTTCAGGCTAAACTGGAGCTAATCAGCCTACACTGAAACTTTGCAATGGGGTCTTCAGTGCAGCTGTCTCCTGAAATACACAAGAATAGTGCTGGTTCATTTATCAATATCTAGTGAAATTAGTAATATTATGGCAATCAAATAACATCTTTTTAAGAACATAGCATGAATAATATCATGTAATATCAAGCAAATTATGCTTGCCTACTGAGTTCAACTCTTGATCTTGTGCTGCGTTTTTTTAAATTGCATCACTAAGAGACCACATGCACAATACTTTTAGCCAACCATAGCCTCAATTCTAGTTTAGGAAAAGGGAAGAAGAAAATCTTGAACAATTCTTGTGGCAATGGTGAAATAAGTCCAAGAAATTCACTCATGAAACAAGACAAGCATAAACTTTTTTTGAAATGTCTCAACTAACTCTAAATTAACCAGATGGATGTAAAGGAAGTCTAGTTTTAATCATGTTTAATCTTTCCCTTTATGAGAGTGAAGAATAAATAAAATCTTCTATTCTCTCAATTATGCTCTCACTTCTTTCTTTTTCTTTTCTGTATATGAACACATATGTATACAAGGATACATTTTCCATCATACTATTGCTATGATTATAAACTGGCATTGCCCATTTGTACAACAAGTTGCACAAAGCAGCATGAACCACTAATGGGCCCCTTTTATTCTATAATATGAATAAATACATTCACTATGTGTTTTGTCCAAAAATATGAAGAAGCAGTACTGAAATAGAATGCTTCACTAGTAATTTTCCACCATGAGAACTCATCAGTAAGTTTATTTTCAATGTACTGCACTGGAATTTTTTCTGTACACCTGCAAGTTACTATTTGCCTTGATGAATCTCAGTTTATTCCCTTGCAATCTGCCTGTCAGAAAATCCAGACAAACAGAACAAGTAATTCTGACGGAAACAGAGATTTGGGAAGCAGACTCTACCTCCCTTCAATCAGTTGTCGCTCTCTTCTCAGGCTGAGATTGTCATTGTCACTACAGACTTAAATTGGTTTGACAGTAGCTGCATTTGTGCATGTTGGTCTTTATCTACTCTGTTTGTTTTGATTTTATATGCATAAGAGAGAGAAATTCCAAGCAAAATTTGGCTTCACCAGTATTTAGAGTACCAGCAGAAGAATCCAGGATCTGCTGAAGATTGATATCCTTCCTATCAAGTTGATAGGTCGCTGGTGGATCGCTTCAAGAAGAGCTTAGCTTTTGCACCATTCTGCTTGACATTCCTAAATTTCATGCTAATGAGCAGATGTTACGGGTTTCTGTGTATGCACACTAGGTGCACAAAATAATGTCAAGCAGATTATTTTACACATTTAACAGGCCATTGAATTTTATTTATTTATTTTTATCTGCTAACTTCTGGGAAGAATGTGGCAAACTCCATTTTCCTGTCAGGTTTAAAGAACAGAACTTCTTTACTTGCTCGACCTGTTCATTTCCATTCAGTAATGCTGCTGTCAACTGTCATCCACAGTGTCTGAGCTCACACTAGCTACAGCCACTTGCATTACTAGTGCTAGAAACCACAGACTCAGCAATAAGGATGTCATCAGCATACTTGAGATTACAACATCTCCTTCTGCCAATGTTAATACCACTATGGCAACCATCAACAGCAATACACATTATTATTTCACTATAAATATTGAACAGATGTGACAGCCTTGTCAAACTCCCTTCCTGGTGTCCAACCACTTAGTTATACCTTTTGCTGCTTTGACTGCTCTTCTCTGACCATGAAAAGAGATGGCACGAGTTGACCACCAATGCAGGAAAGCACTTTTACAACATCCAGTACTGGTACTTATTTCTGTGTAACATACTAAACAAACATTTTGAAATACAGTTGTTAAAATATAACTGCAATAAATTACCACCTTCAGTTTTTCCCACAGTGGCTTTGTTATTTAAATAAATGCAGATTATATACAGATTTTTACCAGTTTCACAAAGATCAGGATGTAGGCCAGCTTCTATATACTTCCTATTATAGGCAACAGCTTGCTAATTTGCTTTGGCCATTTTTTCCCTAAGATGACAATCTTTCTTAAAATATTGAAATAAAAAAAAAAAAAATGAAATTTTGGCATAGCTCTTAACACTTTATGTAGATTCACCTCATTAAAATGTCAACTTTATTTTAAACAGCCTAAGCACATTCTTGCAGTTTAGACAGAAGAAGCTAAGTTCACAGAGGCTGACGAATTAAATGTTATTTGTTGTTCTCTTAAGGAAGCCTTTGCAGTATCTCACCTAGGGAAGATGACTGGGGAACCATAAATAAGAAGGGGTATTTAACTTACCACAACACTAGGTGAGTAGGAGAATGTGAAATAGGCAGGAACAACCTAGTCCAATTTTCCATCCATTTTCCTGCTCAACCATATACCATTTGAAAAAACACCAAAAGGTTGTTCAACATCTAATTTTGTAGGCATTAGCCTTTAAATCAGAACAAAGCAACTCAAAGAACCTGGGGAACAACATGCCAAGTTCTGCCTCACCTCCACAGCCACAGGTTTTCTATCTGAGGGCTTCAGAAGAAGCAGCACAATGGCTATGTAGTAGCAAGTCTTTATCCTGTAAAACTTAGTATGTGTTGTAAAAGGGACTCTGACCATGTTCTAGGTGTGACTATCATGAAGAAACCAGTGTTTCAGCTAGCAGTTCTGATTTCTTTTTTATCTTCCTTCTTAGTTGACAGCTTTGGCAGGTGGAATTGTCGCCTTAGGATAAAGAGAGTGCAAAGGTAGAAAAACAAAATTCAGGAGAAAATTCTGGAGCAAAAAAAAAAAGGAAATTCTGGAGATAATAGCTGGCCGTCATAATATTTAGCTCCATTATGAAAAGGATTCAACTTTCATGTCTCCTATCCTCCATCCATAAAAAGAATGATAAAGCCTCTGGGTTGATATAAAAAGTTTTCTTTGGTTTGTTGTTAGTATTGCATTAGTATGTATTGTGCACGTATTTGACACATACGAGTTCAGTTTCTGTTGAGGAAAAGTCCAAGGATTCATTTCCTGGAAGTAGGAAAGATGTGTTATGGCTCCAACACTGATGAGTCATCACAGGGCAATGCTCAATACAAGAGACAAAACCAAAGCGTAAGAGTACAACAGTGTTTGAACAGTCTTATTCTGTCATCAGCTGGGTGCTGCTGGAAAGAAAATCAGCTTGCTTATTTTTAAATTATAGCTGGTGTTTTATTGCCCTAGCTCTTGCTTTTTTTTCCTTAAATGACTTCTAAATACTTCACAGAACTCATTGACTATACATTGCTTAGTCTTAAATGCATTTGGGACATAAAAATGCCAATGAAGAAATAAAGAAAAAAAAAAAAAAAAACAACAAACCTAATAATTTATCCTAAAATAAAAACCGTGCACAGACACTTATTTCTGGGGGAAAAAAAAAAAAAAAATAATCTCATTACAGTTCAAGACATGAAAAAGAAAGGGTTTTGGACATCTGTGACAATCTCAATTTTTCACAAAAATCTCTAAACCTGTTACTTCAGTTGTAGGTTTACATAACTAAGGGCAAAGAAGGTCCTATCAGGTTAATTTCTGCATCTGGACTGTTCTTTTGCATACTGCTACACAGGAGAGCTAGAGACTTCCAACTCTTCCAAGATCTTCCATCTTTTCCACAGGAGAGCAATAATAATAGCCATCACTATGCTGCATGCTAGCTTCCCTTCAGGTCAAGGTCCTCCAGTGCTTCACAAAGGCAAATTAATTACACCTCAGAAACATATCTGAGCAGCAAGTGTTTTGTACTTATTTCAGTGCAGCCCTGATTTAAGTGTTTTGCAAATCCCACTTGCTGTATTTTTATGGGATTGGGTGCGACCAAGGACAGCATATCCAGCAAAATGCTTGTCCTGATCAGCTGTAAGCAAAGGTAGTTTCTCTGAACCTAGTGGGGCCCCTCACATTCTCAGGAATGATACAACGTGTGTTCTCAGTGTCATATTCATTGAGGGTCCCTTAATGGGTTGGACAGTAGGCTGGGGACCACACAAAGAAATTCATTTACTGTGTAACACATTCAGAAGATGTCAGATGAGGAAAGTTCGCTTTTAGGATTTAGGTGGGGTTGGGCTTCATTCTGGGAGACTTTGATATAACATAAACTAAACTGTTTATGTTGCTATAGGATAATTAAGCGCTGCAACAGAAAAAAAATCATCTAAACACAACTTTCAAGGTAATTCAGACTTGGGTTGGTTGAACCTAGTAAAGATGAAGATTTTGTGAATCTCTAAGGCTGATATTTTTGGTTCACAAAACCAGTTTGGAGTCTTTCAGACTTTCCATTCCTGATGCTTAATACTATTCCCCTCCCCTCACAAGAAATACTAAATTACACTACCTTACTCTTCATCAAAGGGGGAGTCACTGCTGTTTATCAAGCTTAAGGAATAAAGCCACTGTTGCATTTGAATGAAATCAAAACTCTTGGTTGTTTGCAGTAGGGGCCAAGACCGTACCTATAAAAAAGTGAGCCCTTTTGAATCTCAGGGTAGTGCTAATTAGGAGGAGTTATACAGGGTATACATCAACTTCGGGTTTTCACTATGGATTTTATCTATATCACTTTCTCACTTTCCATCTGAATTTTGATTTTTTCTCCATTCCTTCTTTGTTCTTTTCCCCTCTTTCTCCCTTTCTTTTCATCCCTCCTTCTCTTCTGCCTGCTCTCTTTTCTTTAGGTTTCTTCCACTTTCCCTCCTATTCCTTTTATAGCACCCCCAACATAGAATGTAAACCCATAAAATTAACATTCCAATTAAACTTTCAAGCTCTTGGAATCTGAATGGCTTTCAATAGAGGTAAAGACACTAAGCAATTCTTTTTGCAGACATGGTACAAAATGGACCGCCATCAGGACCACAGCAGGGTGCTCAGGAGATTATAAAACTTGTATCTGGTTTCTGCTATCTTCTAATTTTTGTCCTCTATAATAAGATATAAGACAAACTTCCTTAATTTTCACATCAGTGTTGCAGCTCAGGACTCCATTAATGCAACCCTCTCCCCGCTGCTGTTCTGCGCCCTAGTTTGCAGTCAGTTCATTCTGCACTGATGTATATTTCATTGCCCAAGGCTTAATTTTGATTTATTGTCCATCCATAAATTAGAAAAATATGCTCTGGAATTCCATCCCGCTGAAAAGCTGTGCCTGATGTCAGGGGACTGGGTGATATTTAAGATGTCAGAAATACATATTGGATTAGTGTGCTTTGTTTCCCCACAACAGCAGGTGTTTAATCATAGCTGATGGCTGAAGTTAAATGCATTAGGACAGGATCAGCCAAGAAGATGGAGTTTTTCTAAACCATACAAACTCCAGATAAATAACTCAAAACTAATTGTGTGTCCACATCTTAGATACATTTTTATTTGCTTTAATACATTAAACAATGAAAATAGCCTCTGGCACTTAACTCCTCATTTAAGATCTGCACAAATCTTTGATGCTAATGAGTGAAAGTCTTTTGTGTGTTATTATACTGTCCCTTCTTGGCCCTTCAATGCCTTAAAATATTTTCTAAAGGGAAGATAACTAGGAGAGAAATAAAAAGGAGTAAATCAGCTACAGAGATGACACATAATTTTTTGAGGTTGGGGGTTCTTCCCATAGAAAATCGAAGACGTGAATGTAAAAAGTATAACTTACTATACACGGGACCCTAAATAACATAGACTGCATTATGCACCCAAGGGTTCCCCCAAATTTTCTTCTCCTACTACCAATTTTTGTTTGTCGCTGTTAAGCTTGCTGCTCTATTTATGTTAATGAGAAGTCTCTGTGTATAGAAAAATGATCAGGCCTGGTCTTGAGCAATTTAGCTGGAGGCCGAAGAGAAGACGCTTAGGAGAGCAAACATTTTCAAGGTCAGCCGGTGAACTGTAACAAGCCAGTGAGATTCATGGCGAGAATTGTATATTTTGACACAACAGCGATTTGATTAAAAGAGAAAGTAATGGGTTTAAACAGTCGCTATGAGGATGTAGCCAGACTTTGTTAGCTTTTCGCAAATTACTTAACCGAGCAGTGATGGAACTGGAAATAGGGCTGTTTTCTGTAAGGTAAAGAAAAGAGGGTTACATTTGAAACAGGAATAATAAAGGATGTTAATGTTTGGTGTTAAATGCATTTCACTTCATTCGCCTTGCAATGATTTTTAAGAAGTTTAGAATGCTATAAATGTTACAGACACCTACAATAAAGTTGATGGGTTTAAAGTTTTCTGATATTCAAGACACAGTTGCTGTTACTGCGTGTATAAAACCTCAACCCTCTATGAATATATAATACACTGCACCTCATCACAGAGATATCAAATCACTGCAAAGGCAGGCAATGGGAGCTACTTCATATGCTACACAAAGCAACTGAGGCAAAGAGGGTTTGGCTTGTGCAAATAAATGAGTCCAAGGGAAATGTATGATATTAGGCCCCATTTCCCAGTTGCACATGATATTTAAGTGTGAGCTCACTTTTACCTTTGCTGAATCTGTATTCCAGGTAAAGAGAGAATGCTAACCTAAAAAATGGTGACATTGTGCTCCTTTTGCATTTCTAAATATTTTTAATAGAATTTTGAAAATATGGCCCGAATTCAACATTTATCTCATGGAAAAGTGGACTCTGGTTAGCATGGGTCTCAGAAGAAACTTTCCTCTGCAGGTAGATTCCACCCCACCTCAAAGTTGAGACTTCCCAGTCTGACCTTCATGCAGAACAGTAAAACATTATGTGTAAACAGCTTTATGAGAATTTCATCAGAGTGGATGTTTTGAAATTAGAGCTGCAGTGAATATCCACTGGAGACTCATGCAACAGCAAAAAATTATCCCTTCCCTTTTTGTATTATGTCTGGATCTACTGTTGTTGACTGCTTCTTCGCACACACATAGGTTATGTGACTGCTTCGGGCAGTTCTGTTTAAAAACAGCTCATTTGCTTTAAAAAAAACCAATCAGTAAACAGAAAAATTCCTGTTGATGATGAAAGACTACTGCCTTACAACAGCAGAGTAGGAGTAGGCACTGAAATCTTCTCAGGTATAAAGGCTTGAAGAGGAAACAAAAAAAGCAGGGTGTCAGAAATGACTGAATGTGACCATAAACACCTGAATTACCATCTCTGTGGCTGCAGGTGGTATATCACAAATAATTTGTGTCTAAAAAATGTTATGTTTTCTTGATTGGTATTGCTTCAGCTCCTGGTATTAAGGGCATGTTATCAAGCTGCGAGGGGAAGCTTTGTAGTTGGATTAAGTCCATCTCAGGCCACCCTGCCATCAAAAAGGTGTTGTCCTGACTTACTGAGATCCTTGTGCCAGTGCTATTTGGAGCGGGACCATGCAGAGAGTGAAACCAGTTCTCTAATCTGGTTGACATTCAGTGTTCTTGATGGTCAGTTGGGTCATAGTTGATCCAGATCATCAGATGACATGGTCACTAGAGATTACCATTGAGAAGTGGTGGGAACATGTGTCTGGGGTTTAGAAAGGGGACAGTATTGAAAAGCAGCAGGCTGACCACTGACCAAATTTAATAAAAATTACCTTTGAGTTTGGTTCTGACACGCCAGAATGGCTACAAGATTAGATCTCCTTTGCTTTAATACACAAGAAGAAGATGAAAGAAACCTGCTAAAGACACAGACTTGGATAGGAACTATCAAATAATATAGCTTTGGTTTGCTCTAAAACAGTCTGTTTAGAATTAGTGTGAAGTGGTATCTGCCCTCAACAGGCAGGATTTGCTAATAAATCATCTCTGCTCTAAGGCTGAATGAGGTGAAGTCATACTCCTTGAAAGGATTCTGTAGAGAGAAGATGGGTTTTATTTCGAGGATAGTCGAAACATCAAATTCCCAATTGTGTGCAGTTTATTCAGCCCAAAATCCCACTCTGCTGCACCCAATAAGTAACAGCTTTAGGATACAACCCAAATTAAGATTTCCTGGGAGTATTACAGAATGTAATTCACAAATTAATGCAAAAATAATTTTCAGTCTAAGAAGTGGTAATTCTGATTGGAGACTGGAAGGCTGAGGGGAAATCATGTTTAAAAATATATAAATATTAAATCACAGCTTATCTCTAGTGGAAAAAAGAATCCAATAAGGCTATCAACCTCTCTCAGATAACTACTTAGTTCAACAGGAGAAGTATTTGCAACATTAAAACTGAATACCAATCAGAAGTGTCCAAGGAAGATTCCAAGGTATTCCTCTATCTACAGCAAACTACGTCTAGCTTCACTTGGTCTTTGCAGTTTAATACCAGCTGAAAGAGCCTCCAGCTAGTTAGTCCTTTAACTTTTACAACCCAGAATATTCCACCCATCAGTATATGTAGTGGATTCCTTCAATTGTCACCAGTCTTGAAAAATATTTTCCCGGGGAAGATTTTGGGTTGAGCAGGGTATTTATCAGGAGTCACAATTCCTGATTTCTCAGCTCTTCTATGCACTCCTTGCATGACCTTGAATAAGTCACCACACTTCCATTTCCACGTCTGAACAAAGGGTATCTTACTTTTTATTTATCTCTCAGGGTTCTTGTGTGTCTTACTCAATATTTTTCATGACATTTTGAGATCCACAGATAATTAGAGATTCTATGACAATAAAACGTAAGTGCTGTACACACCTTATGGGCTGTTTTCTTCCCCCCTAAGTGTCTTTTAACTCCAGTGGGACTGATGAATATCTCTGCATGACTTCAGTACATATTGAAAGAAAATAACTTCCATAAAAACCCCCAAACCAAACAAGAGTCTCAAACATTTCTAATGTTAGATTAACCAATACATCCTATGAAAGAAAATAGAATTTCTGATGAGACCTGACCTCTAACTCCATCTATAGAGTTACAATTACAAAAGAAAAGTGAGTTATCATTTGGAAAAGGAAGCACAGGATGTTTGATTGTGCTGGAAGTCTAATGCTAAACTCAAAGCTGATTGAGCAGGTTCTTAGGAATACTGCCAATTGAATGCTCCCAAATAGTAGTATCATGCAACATTTCTTTGGAGGTTATACACAGGGAGGGTCCCCCACTATCTGTGTGGTCAGACACTAGGTGTTTCAGTGAGATCTGTAATTAAATGATAAATGATATTGTGGTCTGCTATGTTTCCACTTGCTCTAGTAGTAAATCACTGGGACATTGAAATGTCTTAGATTTGTCTTCAACCAGGCCTGCTTCTACTTTCAAGTATGTGGCAGGACTCTGAACTATGAATTTTCTCATCTGCATCAGATACTTTACTTTTCATGTGCAAGAAAAAAGGGCAAAGTTTCATTCACAAGCTAACCCAGGCTCTATTTATCCTGTATAATTGTGGTTACACACTTTGTGCTGTAGGGTCAGTATTGAACAATTCACAGGGAAAATAAGACAAATATTTCTAACTAGTCATATATTACATCACGTCATAGTGCAACACTTAATGAGAACTGAAAATGTATATTAAAGAAACAAACCACTACCAGAGTTTTTGTTTCTACCCATCTAGAGAGTGCAACAACAATCTTTGGTTACAAAATAGAAAAGAATGTGGATTCCAGCTAAGCTGAGATGACGAAAGTAAAATTTTTGTTCCAGCCCTAACAAAACCATGTTCTTCATCATCAGCAGCTGGGCAATTTCTCTATCTGGAATAACTGAATTTAATAACAATAACAATTATCATAATAAAGTCATACCTATTATTCCAGCCTGAAGACAAAGAAATGACTACAGATAATGAAAAGTGAGATGCATATTTTTTCTCTATTGGTTTGAAAATTATAGTGATAATGAGCTGTTTAAATTATCGAAAGAAGCTCATCACTTTCTAGATATGCTTCTAGTCACATTTGCAAGTTTCTAAATGTTTAGTAAGTAATTGGTCCTTCAAATTTCCTAGTGGCAGAAGGCCTTTGAAGTTTATTTTAAGCTGTTCCTGCTGATACAGATATGGCAGCACTAAGGTGATGCAGTTTGCAAATATGCATGTCATCAATGGCAAAATGCAAGTGCCTAAAATGTACTCCTCTCACAAAAGTCAATTATAAGAAGCAGATGTGAATGGTAAATTGATTTATTCATTTAAAAATACCAAGCAGACCCCAAACTTGAATGCTTATAATTTAATTCACTATTTAATGCACTAACTGCCTGTCTACAAGTATGGTCATTTTGCCAGTCCCATAGTTTTTAAAGTAAGGCCTTTGCTCCGCAAAAAATTCTGCTGTCAACAGGGGCAGACTACAAGCTATCTCTGCAGTGGTTAGTTGTCTATTTTCAAATTAAACATACAGCAGGATGCATTTGGCCTGATGGATGCAAATCTTTCAAGATTTCAAATGAAATCAGGCTAAATTTGACTACTTTGAGAATTTTGTCACAAGCCCAAAACTCAGACCAAACCTGTGGATGTCACAAACATTAAACTTGAGACAAAAATGTGGTTTTGAATAGAAAGATCACACCAGTAAGTTTTGATCACAGACATGCTAAAATTTCCAAGACTGGAAGCAGATTTTGCCAGTCTAAAATTTCGAGTTACAGTTGAATCTCATTTTGACATTGTTATTACTCTCTAGAATGGAGATTCAAACCATCTAAGGAAATGGAAATCCTTGAAAACAGATATGGATGGTAAATTAGAAATGTAATGTTTCACGAACATCTGGTTTTACCTGACCGAGCATAACAATTTCGGAAGAGCATGCATAGTTATTCAACTAAAAATTGCATAGAAAACACTGTTCATCCCCCTTCTCTGTGTCTCTTACCACAGCTGGAACTCGTGAGACCCCTAATTATTTCTTCTACACACTGCACAAAACCATCCTTTATTTCTAAGCTTAGTTAGGGAGCAGTATGTTTTCTTTCAGGGTTAGGGCATTCTGTAGTAACTTGGGAATGGAGAAGTCATTGAGGAGCACAGATTAGTCTATGGAGTGAGAGTGGCACCTGTAGCTCTTCCTTCTTCTTGGAGATATTATTAATCAAAACCAGAACTTTTATATTGCACAGACACAAATATATAGCCCCCACACCTACTTCATTGTATTACACTCATCTGTTTGTGCTTAATATATGGAGCTCATCAAAGGACCACGACTCGCTTCTGTCTTCATACTTGCTTTTTAATTTCTATAATTCCAGTTCAAGTGCATGTTTGCAAGAACCTCAAGTACCAATGGGGACAAAAGGAGGTGGTCACAGGCATGGAATGGCTTCCAAACCAAGAGATTTCGGAAAAGAGACAGCTGGGGGAGGAGATGGTGAAAACAGGTAAAATCAAGAGCTGATGATGAATACAAAATGACAACTAGGGTCAAGCAATTGGAAGATCAGGCAGTAGGTATGAAACTATACCTTTTCACAGCATGAACATATCCTGCAAAAAGCTGTTGGAAAAGCTCCAAGTATACATATATTTAAAGATGGACTAGACATGACAGGTAGAGCTACCAAAGATGAATAAATACATGGTTCCATCATAGCTCAAAGTCCCTTAAAGGCTGATTGCCAAAGAGAAGAAGGGTCACAATACTTGACTTTATCCTTTCCATAAGGAGGTGCGTCTGGCCACTGCTGGAGAGTAAACTACACCAGAAAGATCTTTCATAAAATTCTTCTCATGTATTTTACCACTTTCTGACCAAATCTATTGTAAGAGTTTAGAACAAGCTATTGCAAAGTTACAGTAAGTCCTACAGAGCTTCTTTTGCAGGACTATAATCTGATACTCTTTATCAGACTACAGAGACAGATAGGAGCTGAGACATCTCATCTGGGTGTGCTCTGCTCCTGCTCTTCAGGCAAACATGCTAGAGGTGATGACTCTGCTGCTGCGTCTTACACACAAAGTTAATGAAGAAGGAAGGTAAAATAAGTCTGACTTGCATGCCAGGACTTGTTTTAGGGTTCTCCTCCCAGTAACCCTTATGGATCTTCATTAAGTCTCATTTGCTGCCTTTTGAATATTGTCCTCATCCCACCAGTCTCAGGATGACCTCAGCTCCGAGGTCACCCATACCTACTGTGCTCAGCTGATGTCATGGTAAAGGTAGGGATTTCCACGGCATGGAAGTCTGGCCCTTGGTGTGTTTCACTATCAACTTGCATTATGCCTTTTCACATGGAAGAAACAAAGTGTTGGTCAGAAGGACATCTGCAGAAACCTGATTAGAAAATAAAGGGGACTGAAAGTTATCCTACTTGAGGGAAATCCTTTTTGCTATTCACAGTCCTTTTTCTGGCAAAAAATTCTACCACCTCAATTCTCTACTTTTAAAGTTATTATCACCCTTGAAGCTGGGTACTTTCAGAAGGAGTGAATGAACTTGATTGAATCATGTGTCCTCTCCCCAGATAACTGTACCCCTCTCTGGTAGTACCAGGAAGGATGGAGAGAAGGGAACATGGGCATGGCACCTGCTAGTCAGGGACCCTGTAACAGGGCACAGGGCCACAGAGCCCACGGCTCGGTCCTGTTGCTTTCTCCTTATTTATGTTTTTTATCAATACTCAGTTCAGCCACACAAGGCAAATTGTGTTTAATAAATTAGCCTAATGGATTCAGCAAGTGGTTTGTGAGCGGGATGCTTCCTCCGGTTAAGGAAAACATTTATATTCCCTCTACCTTTGCTTTTCCTGACAATGAGGGTAAGCAGAGGGCAGGGTTTATTTGCGGGGACAGCAAGCCCTCTTGCCAGCCACAGGACCAGGGGCACCATAGGGGCCAGCCCCATAGGATGTGTGGGGAGCCTGTGGCAATGTTGCCCTTTGTCTCCCTGCAGACAGCTGGGCAGCCCGAGGCTGCGGTACCTACCACAGCTTCCTTGGCTGGCAATTCCCTCCCCTTCCCTGCACTGCACATTAAACTCTTCCAAAGGGGCCTCTTTAACAGCTCCCCATGAAATAATAATTCATTATGTCACTAGGAGGGAAGAAAGGGAGTGTAAGTGTCTTGATGGGATTAGCGGAAACCCCTGCAGAGATGATTTAGGAGCCGTGATAATTCATTTAATAGGGGCCTGGGGTAAATTGCTAGACAGGGAAATGTAACTGAACCAGCTTAGAAAGGGCGCATTACAGGTCTGTATATGATAACTGGCTTCATTAGCAATATTTAAGAGATTTCATTTAAGAATGAGTCATAAAATGCAGAACTATTTCATCCACCTGGTTTGGTGGCCTTTAGCTTTACTCTGTCTGAATATTAAATTGGAAATGGCACTACAGCAACACAGTTTGGAAACTGTTCTTTTGGCTGTTATTTGTATGGTTGGTTTAGCTTCTCGTTTGTTAACCTTTTAAAATGAGTATCATTGAAGCGGCTAACGGTACATTCTGAACTCTGAGAGATGAGGAAGGCTGCAATGGCTGAGAACAGACTGCTGCAAAACTTAGCAAAACCTCCAGGTTCCCTCTGCAGTATATACAGAAATCCAGAAAGTGTCAGCAAATGGCAAATCATTTCTGCAAAGCTCAAGAAGCTAGCCAGATTTGCCACTGAATAAATCTGATTATGCAACAGCTTGTATGAGTGGAACAACAAGTAAGAGTACAGAAATAGTCAGCTGGACTTTGGGAAGCCTACCGTCCTGTAGCGTGGAGCTGAAGTTTGCTTCTGATGCTATTATTAGCAAATACTGGGTTTGGTTTTGGAGCAGAAAAGATGGATATGACAGTTTTCCCTCGCCTAGCAACATTTAACAATCAGTAGTCCTGGAAAAAAATCTGCTTTATTTAAAACATGGTCCAATTGATATTTTTAATCATGGCTGAAATAACTGATTAAAGATTCCTACCCAGCATATATGGGTAAATATTTAAATTTATCAAATGAGGCTGGAAACTTACAGAACCAAGTTCTGTACAGCCTTGCAACTTCATTAGCTCCTCTGAGGCTGAGACATAAACAATGGCAGAACTTGGCCTGGCACTTGTGTGGTTTGGATGTGTGTGTGTAGTGTGTTTATTATGCATGAAAAGCAATTGTTCAGGATAAAAGCTGTTAAAAAGCATTCTATTCATCCCTAAAACTGTGCTTTTCTGCTTGTTAAGTAATATTTCAGTAGTATTTGTCACCCTTGCACGTGAGTTACAAACTTTGGCTTTTAAAAATAATTATTTAGAAAATTATTTTAATCCTTTGTCTCCATGGATGCATTTTAGGAGACAAGACACACTTCGAGATTTGGGCAAATGTTTAACAAACATCAAAAAGTGGTTATAAGCCATAAGCTTTTTCAATGTCCCCTTCTTATTTATCACTGCTTCATTTTTCTGTAACTAAAAACAAAGGAAATGTACTCATAAGGAAATTCCATCAAATAAATTATTAATGTAATTCTGTCATAAATATGTGTGTTGTTTATTCTTCTCCTAAAATATCAAAATGAGACAGTTATATTTTAACATCACTGTGTAGGATTAGAGTATGATTTGCTGGTCATATTTTATACTGGTTGTTGCCATCTGAATTGCTCTGTAATTCGTTCTGCAAAATACTATCATAGAAAAACAAATATCTGAATTCTTTTTAGCCTTCATGTGAAGTGCATATGCATTAGTAAACTCTTCTAATCGAAAAGGACAAGTAATTATACATAAAATGATGCTATTACACATATAAGTTTGTACAACCAAAGGATGAACCTGATTTTGTTTGATTATAGAAATCTAGCAAAACCTCCTGTTCTTTCTGTATATCATGGAAAGCCCATGATATACATGATAAGCCCATGATAAGCCCATTCTTCTTTTGGTCCAACTTTGAAATCCCATGATAAGTAGGTTGCACTTGATATAATATTGTAAACCATTTTGAAATATTGCAAGCAGTATCTTCATTAAAGGTAGCTAAACATCTTAATAACCACAGTTGTTAATTGTAGGATTACGACAAATGTTTTAATAAATCTTCACTAATACTTCATACAAATATAAAAGAATGACTAGTTTTCTCTCCATCTCTTTCCCTAGTGACCGCTGGCCATTATGACTTTGAATGATTCCCTCTAATGGAAGACAGCCAACACTGTCCATTACTCCAGATGGTCAGCTCTACTGCAAAGTTCTGCTAACGCTTCTCAGCATTCATTCTTTTTTATTTTTTTTCCTTTCCATGATAATCCAGTCCAAGATCAGCCATCCAATAGCTGGCAGACAAAATCTGGGCTTTCTTGCCAATTAGTTACAAAATCCATTTTGGTATTCATGGTAGAATGTGTGCAGTGGTTTCCTGCTCAGCTTCCTGTTCTTACAAGAAAATCTAAACAGACCAACTGCTCTGTAAGAGCCAGTAAATAATACATTAATCACTTGCTGCTGCACAGCAAAGAGGTGACAGGAAAAAATATAAGCAGACTTTGTGGGTACATTCTGAACTGGGCTGTACCTGCATGATAATCCTGCTTGTTATTGCAGTTTGCACTAAATACAAGCAGGATTTGTTCGAGTATCTTCCATGTAGCAGGCATTGCTTTTTCATGTACCATAGATATTTGACATGCTCTGTCCTGATTTCTGTAAAAGCAATTCAAATCATGAAAATATTTCATGCTCTAATCAGCAGAAAGTAGATAAGTACTGGCCTGTGCATGCAATTTACCAAAGTTCAACTAATTTTTCAGTTAGTAGATAATGGCTGGGTATTATAAAGTAATGCTCATCATTTCACAGGAGCAGCATTTGCTTATTGCTGTTCTCTGTTAATACAAAGAGGCATTAGCAGACACTTGTAAATTTTCATATGTACAGCTTACATAAAAGCTAATGACAACAACAACAAATGACAACAACCTGCCATTTAAAAGCACTGCACCTAGAATAAATATTGTAGGTGTCCTTGGGGACAAATATTTCAAGTGATTAGATATCTTTCTGGTATGCCTTCTAGTGTCTTGTCATCTGAAAAAGCATGCTACAAAAAGTGGGCTTACTCACTGCTTACATGATTATCTGTAATGGGAAGCTTACAATGCTGCATTTCTGGCCTGCAAATTGAAATGATTCAATTAATTTTGCAAACCCAGAATATCTCTAGTAGAAACAGACTGGTGGTTTTGACTCTGAATTACATGGAATTGCTCCAGGTTTTTACCCTTGCGTAGGAATACAAATTGGGCTGATAATTGTGCACTTTATTGTAATAATGCTCATTGTTTAATTGATATATTCTATTTCAGGCAATCAGATATTTCAAAATATTCAGGGAATACTCAGCGACAAGGTACCAGTAATTGATTTTTTTAACAAGAAATTGTTTTCAAAAGAAAACTGACTATATGTTTGACCTCCTGACTTTTTCAGAAATGATTATCCCTATAGCACTATCAGTACCTTCAATAAAATCAAGTTTAACTTGTGTTTGAAACACACATTACAAATAGATGTATAGATGGACGAGATATTGAGAAAAGGAATAGTACAGATTATGAATATTAAGATTTATATTAATCTATAAGCCTATTAAAGTACAGTAAAACCTGTCCTTCAGACCACCTTTTTAAAGATATCACCTCCCTGATGGGACCACTAAATTTCGGGCCAAATTATTTTCCCATAAAGAACAATGAAAAGAAAATGATTATATTAAGACTACTTCTACTATGGTTTCTTTTCATTGTTCCGCCAAAAATGATTCCAAACAGTAAAATAACATTGATTTTGACCTTGTTAATGAACCTGAAGAACTTCAAGGCATACTTGACCATAGATTTTCCTTTAAACAGAAAAAACTGACATGTAGCCATCATAATTTCATAAACCTTGGCAGAAGATATGTAATTTCACTGTTATTCTGGATAGGCAGCTTGTCTTGATATTGTAAATGTTTTACAGGGACAGAAGCATGTTTTTTTTCTTCATATCAACACTCTCAAGTGATTCTGCAAATATATAACATTGATTAAGTCTTCTGAGAGTTAGGAATATTTTAAAAGGCTGTGTTGTACAGATTTATATAATATTTTGGGGCTAATTAAATTTTTCCAAGATGCACGTCTTCCCTATGGTAGGAACTTTCCTGAGGTGTCTTGCTGGGATTTCCTCACTCCCTTTAGGAGGGCTACACCTAGTCAACATAAAACATAGATGATCACAGTTTCTCTCCTTCTATGAAGGGACCCAGAGACTACAAGTCCCAGAGGGCAATGTCCACCTTGATTTGAGCAGCCTTGCCTGGCCTGGGGCCTCCAAGAAAGACCTCTGTCTGGGTTAGGAGAGTTTTAGATAGTTGCACAAAACATGTTGACTCACAGCACATTATCACTGCTAGCCACTGCCTTTTCTAGTTTTACCTGGCTGTATCTGTGCATACACAAAACCTGTTGTGTTTCCCATGCATTTTTGATACATCTTTTTTATATGTGTTCGTATCAGCCAGTCTATTCGCATATATTTTTACTTTATGTAGCATCCTATCTACTGCTGCAACCGGAAAGCTTATATTTTGACATTTATAGATATTATACGAATAGCTCATTTTGTTCTAGATGTATTTTTCAAATGCAGTGAAAAAACAGTTAAAAAGCAAACAAGCAATCTCTTCCAAACTCAGAATACCCTGGAACAGTCATTTCTCTTCTGCGTATGAACTCCATTTTCCTGGAATGAAAATAAGCATTTCTAAAGCTAAAAAGCAAACCCAAGTTCAGATCGTTAGGACTATAATGCTAGTAGCTAGAATGCTGGATGTTTTTGTTACCATTTGAAGTCTCTGTCTTGCTGTAAATGTACCCAGGGATTTGGTAATGCTCACAGATAAAAGCAGACACTGGAGACCTCACATGCATTTAGAGAAGAGCTAGAGATTGCCCTTATCAGAATTTCTGAGGCCTCTCAGTAGTGGGACATGGTCTTCCCAGGTGGCTACTGCTCTCCTATTGAGAAGAGAACACAGAGGTGAATTTGCTTGAGATGTCACATGGAATAGTTTAAGACGAAAATCAGCTGTTTCTATGGAACAGCCCATTCATCTGAACTGGGGATTCTCAGATGCTGATACCCCTTTCAGTCAAAACCACCCCACTGTGGTTGGCAATACCAAAGTTCAGGGTGATTTCTGAACCTTGATTTGTTTTTACTTGTCATCTTCAGATTCCGTGAAATTATTATTCTGCTAGATGAGGCATAGTCTACTAAGCTGCCACTTACCTTTAATCCAATGCTTTTACTGGACTTGTTGTGCCCTATTGTGAATGCTAATAGTACGGGTAGTAACTTCGCATTTGTGTTGGTGGTCAAAGGGCAAGAATGCTTCAAGTTGGTGCTGTCACCAGACACTTCATACAACAAAATCACAATTCAGAGATGTAGTTGAAGGAGTGTCTGTGCCTATCTCATGGTTTGTTGATTCAGAAAGAGGCAGATTCCTCTCCCTGCTAGTCCTTTCTTCTCTCCCTCTGCTTCTCTCTCTCTCAGCCACATGGTCTCTTCACCTGACCCGCACCATCTTCTTTGTTCATTGGAACCTCCCTCCTTTTCTTTCAGCTCATTCACCCAGCAGAAAATCACCCTTTTTTAACCACATTAGTTTTCTGCCAGGTTGGCAAGCTGAATCAGGTCTCAGAGGAGCCTAGGGACTGCTAGTGTGCATGGCTAGGGGCAGAAGTTCTTGGCCGGGAGTGGGGGGAGAGGGGAAGGGAACAGAGTGAGACCAAGACCTCCCCTTGCTGATGGCCATGGTCTGGTTGGTTGGTTGATTCATCCCATCATGTTGAAGCAGCACAAGATGTCAGGGCACTTCACAGGATGCAGTAATGAAATTGATAGATTTCTCACATTTTTTTAATGGATGTAGAACCTCACTGGTAAATTCTGCTTCGTTAACCCACACTATTAACCCTTCCAACTGCAGCAGCATTGCTTTTGTGAGTAAAGAAAATGGTTGCAATTTACAGTTAACAGACTAGTGCTCAAAAAACAGAAAAACAAAGATTAATAAAAAAGATGATTCACTGAAATGAGGCTCTTCTGTGCTGAGGCATTGATTTATGCCACAGCACTTTGTTGTGTACAAATGCACAATAGGGCCAAGCCTGTGTTCCTGCTTCAGCCCACCTTTCTGTAATGGGAGTTTTGGCAGAGCAATTTGGCAGCCCTACAGTACTTCAGAGGCTGTTTGTTTTTTTGTTTTTCTTTTCCTGTGCTTTTTATACACCAGTCTTTTTTTTTTTTGTTGAAATTAGATTTTTTTGAAACCTTTCATAATTTAAACCAACCCCCAACTCATATTACTCTAAACACTTATTTTAATGTGATGTTTAAAATGTTTGCATAGGCACATTAACACCCCTCATATATTTGGGCTAAAAAGCAAACCATTATTTTAATTTTGTTTCATTACTAGTATTTGATGTGTGACAAAAATTCACGACTGGTTAATGAGCAAATGTTTCTGTGGCTCAACTATGTTTGTTACAGAGAAATCATTGTCTCAACAAGGGTTTGTTAAAGCCAGGGTTTTATTGTCTTTTCTTTCTCCACAGTTCAGTGAACTAAATGCAATTTATTGTCTTCTCACTTTTTCTCATTTCTCCCAAAACTTCCCAGTGTTTTCCTTGCTGTGTCTGTACTGGGAGTCATGAGCATCTCTTTATTATTATCATCCACACAGCATGATAGATGCACTTGGATGATTTATAAATAAACAAAACGAAAAGTCTTTGCCCAGAGGAGCCTACAATCTACTGTATGAATGCTGCAATTGCTATCACGTGGGTGGGATTGCTGTGTCCATGTGTTATCAACTTGAAAATTGTGGTTGAAAGCTTTAATTCTGCAGTCAGCTCTGCTAGTGAGCAATAGATTCAGGCCCCAGTCCTGCAGTTGGCTGTACTGGCTGGGAGCCTGACGCCTTTGCGGAGCCTGGCAGTGGGCTTCACCAGCAGACAGGATGACGCAGTGAGGTCCTTCACTAGTGGATTTAGCTTGTTACCACTGCAAAGCAACCTACAGTGTTATGATTTTTTTATTCTTTCCACAGGAAGGGGTCTAAATTCTCACATCTAATGTCCTACTCAGGATTGTGGGGGGAAGTGGGCATTTTCTTTTGAGCTACACTATTTAAGCTCCTTGGTGCAAAGCATTCTGACTGGCATGCTTTGCTGCTAATTGTGCAGCCCTTGTTCAGGCAGAATTCCTGTTCTCTACAGTGGGCATTTTGCCCAAGTAAGAAAACAGGCCCCATTTTGCAACTGTCTGTATAAACAAGTGTCTTCCAGCTCTAAGCTGTTTCAAATATCCTATTGGCTATGAATGTACGGACATGGATCTATATGGCTGAAGGATATTAACTGGCAGATTTTATGTAACTGAAATGTAAAATATCAACATTACATACAGTTAAGAAAAACTATTCCTTGATTTATGAGTCTTTGCTGATATATTGAACAGTATGGCAATTTTGTGACATATATCTGTAGTAATTATATATTACAGGGTTGTGTAGCTTTTTGAAACAGCAAAATGTAAAATGCATATTTAAAGCATTTGGTCATCTACTGGGAGTGATGCTAATTTTGATTTGTGAATTATTTTCTGCATGAAATCACAATCTTTACAATAACAATATATAGATTATGAACTTCTCAGAAAGCCTAATGCCTGTGGGTGATATTTTGGTTGTTTAAGTACTGTCATTCTGGCAGAGCATTAATTTAGATTTTCATGCTCTAGTCAGCACCTTGGATGTCCTTAGAGTTTTACACTTGGATTAAAAATACATTGAATTCATCAGGCATATTGTTAGTAAAATGAACTTGGGACTTCCCTGTTGCAAACTCAGTTTTATGCTTTTCTGACTCTAGATAACCTAAGAGAAAACCAGAAATATTTGCAATTTTGCAGTATAAACCTTTTCTCCCTAGCCTTGTGCATCTTTGAACCTCTGAAATAAATCACGAGTAAATAGCTATTGGACTGGTTTCAATATTGAAAATTGATCCCATTCCTTCTCCAAATATGCCAATAGCAAGACCACTGCTTCCTGGAAATCATTAACCACAGTAGATCAGATATGCAGCTGGTTCAATCCTAGAGATGGATATTTGAAACATTTCTAAATGAATCTCCAGAAAGTTCAAAACTCACATACTCAAGTACTGTCACACACCAAAAAAATCCTAGCTACAAGGCAGGAAAGATCAGGATGCAGGAAAAATAAGGAGAATTTTCACCAAAGTACATGATATTGTGGTATAAAAGAAATAAATCATATGTATATGAAAATCACAAGCTTTAAGCTTTGGAGGGAGTTGTGCAATTGACAATCAAATGGAGCTTAAAGGAAATTATGAGGTTTTACACTAAAGTCCTGAAATAAAGAAAGTAATATTTTACAGCAAAAAATTGCAAATGTCAAGATTAAATCATAAGACTTTGCACCATTGAGCTACTAGCTAGCTCTATAGCTTCTTCAGTTCTTAACATAGGGAAAGACCAACTTTCATGGTCAATAAAACTTAAGAACTTTAGAAATACATTGAGAGACATGAATCACATATTTGTGACTTTTCCTCCTTCAATAGCTAATTATGTAAAAAAAAAAAAAAGGTTGAACATGTGAACTCCTTGGCTGCTAACCTATTCTTGCCTTCTTTTTTAGGCTTATTTCTAATTGCTTTTGTTTGTTCCAAGGAAACAATGTTAATTCCTCATATTAAAAGATGATGGCTGCTGTAAATGCACAGCACAGGGATTTTACCTCTGAAAAATTTATCAGCAGTAGTGAGATCCTGAGTAGAAATACCTCAGATCAAGCAAGCCAAACCAGATTCAGAAGTGAAAAAAAAACAGAGCTCAAATGCCCAAACTGCTTCCCCTGGTCCAAAGCTGGACAGGTGGTGACCCAGATTGAATCAGTTGTTGTGGGAATGATTTGATTCACAAACAGGGTTATAAAATTTTATATGGAGATGCCAGTGAAAGTCACAAGATCATAGAGCAAAAGACCTTATTCACATAAATTACCTGAATGGCTATGAAGCATAGAGGAAATAAATTGAGCAATATTGTCCATACTTAGTTTACAGGCATATGGTACGTAGCTTCACATGATATACATGCTAGCAATGGGCATATTTGTGAATCTCATATAATAATGGGAATACACACTTCCTTTAATAATTCAAAGGATGAAACAGTTGATTTTTCTGAGGCAAATGAATTCACACATATGGATTATACATTTTACTACATAAGGAAGGGTTTCTGAGCTCAGATGCTTGCCCTTCTTTCCTCATGCAGTTATCAGCTGGTCTAATAAAATATATTACTTTTTGTTACAAGCCTGGCCTCTTTTATTACACAGTCACACACACGCTGGGCAACTTCATAAAGAATTTATTTTCAAGAGTCTGGGAGCATTGATTGGGGGATGTAGATTTCTGGATGGGGAGCCTCTGCTGGTACCTGGCAGTGCAACACACACTGCACATACAGATCACATCTGGCACAAAACCAAATCCTTTTTCTTTTTTCTGTTTTTATAGCTAGCTACACACCTGTACTGTATGTAAGTACATACAACAGCAAAGTATTTTCCAGCCCTGTCTACTTGGCTGATGCATTGATCTCAGTGGATTCTGAGATATAAACTTCAATTTGGCCCCCAGTCACTTAGTGGACACTGCCACCAGCAGCTCTGACACTGGGTTATTTGTTGTTGCTGTTTGCTGTCCCTGTTTGCACATTAATCCAGTGACAATTAGGTGTCAGCGAGCGTTGTTTCTGCTCGCTGATAGCCTTGGGCTCTGTGCTTGAAGCCCTAATCAGGAGTGTAAACTCTGCTATATTTCAATTTGGAGAAGCGCTCTTCCGCTAAGAGGCCCCTGGCACTGCGATAAATAAAACGCCTATTTACTCTATTGCCACACTTAGACATCTAATGCACTTACTACCAGCCCCCTAATCATGGCCCACAGTTAAATCCACCTATAAATCACTCCATTCTCATCCTGCAGATTAGCGAGGCCATTTTCCCCAAACCCCACAATGAGCACTGTTTCCTTTTCTTGTTAGTCAAAAGCGAGATGATTTTTATTAGGTTAAAGACGAGCTCACAGATGGTAAATCGTGTGGAGGGAAATGAGATGGAGAGTTCTGTGGCCCAGTGGGGATGGCAGGTGGGATGGGGGGGCAGAGGGCCTGGTAGGCGCTCCTGGCAGCACATCATCCCATGGCACTGGACCAGGATGACATCTCTGCATGTTGCACAAAATGGAAGAGGCCCACAGGTGTGGTGAATGTGCTTGCCTCAGCTGCCAGCAGCGTAGGGAGAGGTGAAAAGAGGATGTGGGGGTTCTTCCCATTTTGTACACACTGCGGAGTGGGTTTATCCAGAGGCCATTGGACGTGCACAAATGGGGATGGCACAGAGCGAGGTATGGATAAATACCCACATACCATCCATACAGTCCCATCAGGAAAATCCTACATCCTCATAGCACTGCTACACATGGTGGGAACAAACACACGTTGATGCAGCAGTATTTCATACAAGTGTACTGCAGACTGAATCTCTCTAGAACCAGTAGCCTCTCTCAGACCTTATTTGTACACTTTTGGATAAGTCTCACTTCCTTGCATACAGCTGTTCTAGCAGGGCTGGGCATATAATGTAACTGCAATGAATAACTCGATACATTTTGTGGTTTTATTCTCAGTGGCTGGTAAGGGAGAGATTCTGACTTTTTTTTTTGTTTGTTTTTTTAATAAATTCATTATTCTCAGCCATTCACTGGATAATTTCTGTGAACAATTCGCAGCCTTGTTGAAGTTTCTTGCAAGTATTTGATATTTTAAATTCTACCTGGCTTAACTAGTTGCATAGGTCACACAATTGTCTGCATATCCTTGATTGAAGGAGCACAGTGCTGAGATATCAGATTTCCTGTGCAATAACTATAATAAATTCAAAATTCATTATCCATAAATATTCTGCAACATTTGCTTAAAATTTTGGCTCCTGCTAGCAGATCCCTGGATTATGAGAAAAAGTGAGCACAAAAGGGAAGCAAAGCACAGCCTGACCAAAAGCCTTCAAGTGATTAAAAAAAAATCATTGCAGTATCTTTTTACAGCATTAGTCTGTTATCCTTGATATGTGGCAGAATCATGTCCTCTTTCTGAGCAGGGAAGGTTCACGTTACATAGGTAAAAGCTAGCCAGAGGGATATCAGAGAATTATATCACCCATGGAACATGATTTACATCATATGTGAACATGCATGAGTATGGAACATTGAAGGGAAAGCGGCAGCTGTCATCATGGTATCATGGGAGGCCCACACAACCATGGCCCCTGCAAATTGAACCTCTGCCACTGAGCCTCCGCTGCATCCTGACATGCACCAGGGTAAGCTGCATCCCCTTTTCTCAGCCTCCTCTTCCCACTCCTTATTTTCAGGTTCTAAATGGGATGGATTGCAGTGAAGAGCTCCCCTTAATCTCTCTGTAGCCATTTCCATATGACAACTGCTTTGGATCCAAACAGCCTGATAAAAAGTCCAGGAGCCCTGGTTCTGCTGGGGGGGAGTATCCCTGGGGAAACATATGTAAACAAAGCCTGGCTCTGTAGCCTTTTGCACCTCACTCTCTTTTCCCATTCTTGCCTGGATCTCAGGTGGAATTAAAGGGATTAAAGCTGAGCGCAAATGAGGCGAGTGTGTAAAATGACTCCTTTCTGAACCAAACGGCATGTTCCGTGCTGAGGAAATGAGATGCCCATTTAAATCTCATCCATCCACCGCCTGTGGCCACCACCATGTACCTGCCTACTTAGCCCAAGGGTTAATTAATTGAGGCTTCAATGCACTATTGCAAGAGCATTATTGCATTTGATACTCTACATCTGTGATTTAAAACTCTTTCAGTCCCTTGTCAGCAAGGGAGGGTTTTAACTAGGAAATTAGCATTCAGATAAGGGTACGCTCTATTTGCTTCTGAAAGGAAGGAAATATTAAGGATGCTGGTGCACAAACCAAGCTGTAATATCCTGTCCCGTTCTAGAAAGGGCTCTTGGGCCCTGCTTCCCAAGGGGACACTCTGTATGAGGGGAACAGGACATAGAAAAAGGAATTACAATCTCCAGTGGAAATGTCATACAGTAGAAAGCAGACACCCAAATATGCTTTATTTTTCAGAAACTTGCTTTTATTTCATGATAATTATAGGTTCCCTGACTTGACACCTGGCTCATTCTAAACACCTGGTCACCCAGCCAGGTTATTTCCATACTGTATTTCAGACTTCTTATGGAGTTCAAATATGAATATTACTCCCCACCTAGTTATGAAGATGTTAATAATCACTTTTATTTTCTCTAGATAAGCAGAAAAATAATAGTTTCTTGCATTCACATAATGTCCTTGCTGTACATTCAATGGCATGTGTATGTAATCCCCAGTCACTGAAATGAAACACACATTTTCCAGCAATAAAACACAATAGTTTGGGATATGAAGTGACAAAGGAAGTATCCAACTGAAACAGCAGGAAGAATTAAAGGTAGAAAGAATGTAATTTCTCCAACCTCAAGGCTAGCTATCAAACCACGAAACTGTAAGAACAGTGGAAGCTATGCACGAGCCATGGCTGATTCACACAGCGGGCCACCTTGCTGCAATTTGTCCTTGTAGGGGACTGCGCAGTTCGTGTGAAGTTTCAGTCCTGTCTGCTTCATTAAGGGCCACTTGCATGAGAAGAGAATTTCAGAATTGAGCCCCAATGCATTTTATCTAGACCCACACCAAAATTGCAGCATGGTCTTCCTCTGCCTCTCCAGTCCAAAGCTAAAGATGTAGGACTGAGTTTGGCCAAGAGGGAAGCCTGCAGTGAGATGGCAGCCACAATCACCTACTCCAGGGTATGGTCCATAAGGCATTGTGCTTGCACAGATGGAGTTACTCACATGGCTCAGCACAACATCCCATCAAATAACTACTACCACTTTCTGGTGCTGCAACCACGGGTCTATTTTGAAGAGTGCATTCCCTCTCCATGTCACACTCTAAGGATGGAAACACAGAGTTACAACTGTGCTGTCCCCCTCAACCGTCCTTGGGGTACCAGTGCAGCCATACACAGTATGGTCCATCTGTACCGGTCATCACTGGAGCAGGGTCACCCCAGTATGAAGTGCAGTGGCTGCGTGTCCTAGCACAGCAATAGTTGCACAGCCGCCTAAAACAGGAAGTGCAGATTAACTTGTCCAGTTGAAGCTACAGAGGGAATTTAGGAAGACAGAATGCAATCAGCCAGGACACTGAGGTTAACACAGTTAATCTTGTGGAAAGTGCAATGGGACCTTTAATAACTGCAACTGGTCAAGGCCTCAGTTTTATGTCTCATCCCAAAGATGGCACTTCCCGCTGCCGTGGCTGGAGGAGTGGAACAGTGCCACCTACCGCAGCACTGTCACCTCTCCCAGCACCTGGGCTCACCTGGAAGGTGTCATCAGCACCCTGGGTCTTATGAAAAATTAGAAGATTTTTTCCCCCGGTTTTCATTTGATGATGGCTTTTTCTTCCTCAGACCCTACCTATCTATTATGCGTGATGTTTGACCCTGGCAAGCAGAGTTGTTATTCTGGGGGCTGCCAAAGCACTGTCTCTGAGGGCTAATCCATTATCACACCGGGAGTGGGGATGGGGCAACCGGTGCTCTTTTTGACCAAGTCATGTCACTTTTGTTTGAGCTTCTTGACGGACAGCTTCAGTACTTTGTAGGGCTAATTGTCATTGGCTTAAGAAGCTTGTTAGATGTTTGCACAAAGGGTTTTATCCTTTTAACTATTAATCTTTGAACGCAGGGCTTAATAAGGCACTCTGAACTCCACTGCGGTATTTGAACAATGCACTGAGATTGCTATATGCAGTCCAGGTTTATGAACAATGACCCAGGACTTTATTTAACAGGAGGCAATCTATCCACTGTAAATCAAATATCTCGAAGCCAACCTCAGAACAGTGGTGGGCATAAATCAATGTGTTGTCAAGTAGGCCATCGCTAGTCTTAAAGATGTATGCCTGTTCTGTACTCTTCTTTGGTTTGTGGTGCATTCATACTGTTTTACTACAAAGAGCACTTCATGAGCCTAACTCCCTTAGAGTAATCACTGTGTTCCTAGAATAGCTTTTCAAAGTAGGACCACCTTATGAGCTCTGTAAAGACATGCGCATTTTCTGATACCCATTGGTCATTATCAGCAGTGCAGAGGATAGATACACAAAAGCTTCAATGTGAGGAACACTGCAGAAGGCTTAAAAGTGACAGGAACATTGTATATTCAGTCCCCTCAGGTGCCAATAAGATTCCAGCCCCTCTGTGTGCATTGCATATTTATCACAGAAGTTAAAAAGAAGACATCATACTTGAGAAACAGAGTTGCATTTTGAAAAAATGAGGAACTAAGGCCTAGTCCCATAAGGGCTTAAATACACTCTCAATTTCAACTGAAAAAGAAAACTGAGGAACCTTAGTATGCTGTATGTCTGGGTCCTTAAATAGGGTATAATTAACAGAGTAGAAACTGATAGATGTTATCAGAAGATCCACATCCTGGGGCTTTACCAAGCATGAGGCACAGTGGAAAGTGTTTAATACTCCAGAGATGAAATGGTTTCATGAGAGCCACACCCCCAAAGTTGCCTTTTTAGCAAGTGTAATAGGACTTTTCAGTTTCATAAAGTATCTTGATAACTGGAAAGTGCCAGTTAATAGTACAATGTTCCAACTATGAATTTTACAAAGATTAATCTACCCCTTTAGGATACAAAGGAGCCAATCAAAGGCTGCCCAGTCTTCAATGTTTTACAGTCTCTGTGGGCACAAAGCTCAGCTGAAACTACCGTTCAACATTCTAAACTGTCATCTTCATCTTCTTCTAGCATAAAAATACATATTTTTTCCCATAATAAAGATTTTTTATAATAGCAATAAAGTAACTCTAGAGAACATGGTTGTCTTGAGATAGCTTAACTGTGTGTGGTACCTCATAACGCCCTGGGGACCCAGCCACCTCATAATGATCTCTTTCTTTACCATGCCTTGCTTAATTAAGGAGTGAAGCCAAAAGGTCAATGCAGGATAAAAACGTAAATCTCAAAGTTTTCATCTGGACCCTAAATCCATGTCATAAAACATACATAGTATTCTCATCACAAAGCTTAGTACATTAACATATAGAAAGTGGAATATGTTTCATGTGCTCAAATTCTAGTGTTGTAGTGAGACAACAAAAAAAAGCTTTAGCTCATTCTGTATAAAATTATGTCTTTCTCCTCCAAAGGATAATTACTAGGTTGTTAATTTGTTCCCTGTATAAGGAATCTTCTTTAGCCTTGTTCCTCTCTTTTATAAATACGATATATATATGCTAAACATGATAGATTTGGATCATTATGTTTCTTCTATTTTTGCCTCTGTAGAGTGAATACCGTGAATGCTACTCTGGAGAGATAGACAACGTGGTATTACACTCTTCTCATCGTTATTCCAGGTCTGCAATGAAAGCAAATATGATTTTAATTCCAAATCCTATTACTACATTGGAATATTGATGTCATAATGGGCAATGTTTTGGCAGCTGTTTATCTTGTTGGTTCCTCAATCATTTGCTGTGCTGCTTTCCAACTGCTGTCTGATGTTAGAAATACACCTGCATTCAAACTGTATTTCTGACACAGTTGAATATACATTCAAACTCAAGTCTCAGCTCTTAACCTGTTTTTATCATAAGTAATGGTTGCAGAACAAGAAATATTTATTTAGTTTGAGTAACGACGCATTCAGGTTTCATTCATGGCTAACAATGTGATTTTGTTACAGAACCAATTATGCGTTTTCCCCCTTCTCCGATTCCGGGTATATAAGTGGACAAGACATATGTTGTCTTGATTGACATTTGATCAGTTCACCTGGATTTAGATCAGATGGACAATATAAGAAGTACAATGATTTTTCCTCTCAGTAAAATGAAGCTCTTAATCTCTCTTTTCCTTTAAAATAGCAACAACGCTATTCTAACAAAGCTTATTTACTCTCACAACACATATACATGATTTTTTGGCCGGCTTCACATATTCAGTTGTGAAACACTTGTTATTTTTATTTTTCTATAGAATCATCAATATCAGTGACAACTTACACCACTGTACTAGGACCCAAAAGACTTTTCACTAGGCATTATATTGAAGTACATACAAATGAAGATGTTTGCTGGGTTGGCTCTAAAATAAGAGAATGTACTTTCCCTTTTCATACAGTTCCCTCTTAAGGACTAAATAGTTACCCTTACTGGTTTTATATGTTTTTCTGACAACCAAAGTTTAAGTAAATGTAGCACTCTGGATGTTTATATGCTTGTTTCATCTATTATTCAGATACATCACTTATATTATGCTTCTGTAACAAGTTGCGCTTGAGATGTTTGTACACCACTTTTGTACAATCAGTCAAAGTCAAAGATAATAAAGAGACTAAAGGAACAGAGAACTGATCTTTATTTACTTATTATTAAATCTTTCTTTCCTGTTTGGCCTGCAATAGATTACCTGCTGGACACCCCAAGGTTCTATAGAAGATTAGCATTCTGCAGTTGTTAGTGTTGATTTCACTGTGAGGATTACTATAAGGTCCATAAAGTTCAGAGCACCTTCCCACTATGTGAGGTGCTGCCAAGATACACAGAAGGACTTTATGGGTTATGAGGTGACCAGATGTGCTCAGGCAAGTGCAAATTTATTCCTAATTTAAAGTAGATTTAATATTTTCTAACACTGTCAAATCCATCTTTTTGAGATGCAGTCTGTGTACTAAGCAAAGAAGAATATTCTAGTGAGCATCAGAATGGGCAGTTCAGGAGCCTGCTTTCTAAATGTTACCTGCCTTGACATCGCCAGTCTGAAAGTTTCTTCAACTCAAAAGTTTTAAATCCTTCATGATCAAATTCCAATTTGTCTTCACAAGCAAAGCAGACTTCGATCACACAAGCACCTTTAATGGACTGAGGAGGTCACATTCTGTTAAGTCCTGCCATCTCCATACTCAATCAGTCACTTCTCTAAATTGTTATGCTAAGTGTTTCTTACAGAGTGGACAATTGCTTCACTGGAAACTGAAAGAGTGGTTCAAATGGCTTGGAAGAGGCCACAGAGCCTCTTTATCAGCTTCTGGGCTGGTGGCAACAGAGAAGGCTAGTAGTTCCCTGCTAGGCTGGGAACTCCCTTGACTCTTTGAAGATCTCCATTTTACCCACAGACGACTTCAGCATTTGCTGCAGTTTTAATATTGAGATATTTTACAACTGTAAATCATTTACCTTTTGTTATGCTGGCTTTCAATTCTGATGTGTTGACAAGCAGAAATATTCTTGTGATGCCAAGAAGTTAAGAAAGTTATCAATAATTACAGCAAGAAGGTAGGAGACAACTAGAAGGAAAAATTCCTCCTGTTCCCCAAATAATAAAAGACAATAATGGGACTGGAAGAATAAAGCATCTAAAAATTTATGACAAAAAACACCAAGCTACTTCAAACACAGGTGCTTATCTACATACATTTCCTGAAAGCACCTTTAAAAATGATAAGAACATACCCCTGGATTTCAGCTTAGGGCATACCATTCCATAAATAGACACAATATTTGCCCACAGAATCATTTTCTTGTCATTTTATACTTGTCTTGTTTCAGAAAGACCAAACCCAAACAATAAAATTGTAAAGCGAAGCAGAAACAAATGAAATAGAACCCCATGCCACCACCACCGTCCCTCCTTCCAGACTCGGCTTTCAGGTGTTGAAAAAAATACTCTTGCTATGCTTTCTAAGAAGACCGAAATGTAACAGAGAGCTTAAAATGTAACAAAGGTAGTTCTTTTTGTGTTTTTGCCTACCTATAAAGATAGAGAAGACTTGAAGCATTAGGACCCATTAGTCTGGTACTAGCAGTGTTATAGAATCATAGAATAGTTAGGGTTGGAAAGGACCTTAAGATCATCCAGTTCCAACCCCCCTGCCATGGGCAGGGACACCTTCCACTAAACCATGCCACCCAAGGCTACATCCAACCTGGCCTTGAATACTGCCAGGGATGGAACATTCACAGCTTCCCTGGGCAACACATTCCAGTGCCTCACCACCCTTACAGTAAAGAATTTTTTCCTCATATCCAATCTAAACGTCCCCTGTTTAAGTTTGAACTCATTACCGCTGTCCTATCACTACAGTCCCTAATGAAGGGTCCCTCCCCAGCATCCACATAGGCCCCCTTCAGATACTGGAAGGCTGCTATGAGGTCTCCAAGGAGCCTTCTCTTCTCCAGGCTGAATAGCCCCAAATTTATGACAGCACTTCTAATGGCAGATTTCAATTTTTTGGTACTTGTTGAGGTGATAGCCCATCTATGCCTCCAGTTTCCCATATTGTGCCATATTTTTCCTCAACAAAAGCAAACAGAGCAAAACTTGAGCTCCAAAGGATTCATAAAGATTCAGCGACAGAAGAGACACTGGCACAGTTGTATTTGTTCCCCCATCTTCAAAGGAAGCACCTTTGAAATCAAACCATTCATTATCTTCACAACTCAAAGTATAAAACCTATCAGATAGTTACTGTATGGTCACAGTTCATATTCCTAACTTCAGTCAACAGTGGTTTGTTAATATTGTTTCCCAGAAGGTTATTACTCTTAGCTGGGGTTAAAAAATTAGAATTACAGTTGCATTTTGTAAAAACATGGAAATGGCATCTCTTGGCTAACTAAAATCCTTTTTTGCAATGCAGAGCACAAGAAGATATTAGGCCTCAGGTTTTGAAGGCCACTGATTTGTTGTGTGAGGATCTGATAGGGCGTTGTTGTATGTTTAGTAGTATATTCATCAGGTGCGGGAGATGAATTTGTGTAAAACTTGCTTAAATTAAATGTGTGCATTCTGGAGTACCTATGTGTTTGAAAGCAGAGGGCTGAAAGAAAGTGAAAATATCCTATTAAACCCCATTTAAGCATTGCTTTAACATTTGTGGAGTGTGGGGCCTCATTAAAGCCACCATTCCTGGAATCTAGGCAGAACACTTTGCACATTTCAATTGTTGTTTCTACAATTAATTAACTTTATTTTCTAACAAATGCTTTATGCCATGAGCAAAGAGCAGATTTCCCCCCTCCCCCTTTCATTAGCACAACCTCAAATGCTTACAATAAAGGTGAGTGCATTTTACTGCTCTTTTGCTTCAGCTAATTTTGTTCTATAACAAAATCAATTAGACTGGTGTAGTCCCAATTTTTTTCCTCTCATTTCCAGCTGCTGAACTTGAATTCTCTCAAAAGTACTTTCTCCCTTAGCCACAATATTTTTTTTTTAAGGTCATAATCAATTGATTGTTGCTTGGATTAAATAGAAGAGATGAGGAAGAGACCAAACAGGCAGCTTCAGAATAAAAATTGGAACATGAAGAGACACTTCAAGCTTTTGCTTTTCTACTGATGAGGCATTCCCTATTTATGAAAAATAAATTAATTCCCTGCTTGCATTTGCTGTTTTCCTAGTTATATGTATTTTCACAATTAATTAATGGAGAGATGAGAGACTGCAGCACAACAAGCCCTAAGCAATCTGAATGGATGATTGGGCTGAGTGAATAGCTTTTCTCCTTCAAGCATTGTTTTAGGTGGTGGTTGCATCAAGGAAAAGACTCTTTCTCCCTTTTTGTGTTGCATCCTGAGCAGCCAACAGAGACCTGACCATTTGTCTGAAAAAAGGGTAAGAATCTTACCAACACAAAAATCATTAGCAGGGCAGATAATATAATGTTCCACATGAAAAAGATAACAAATCCTTTTTTTGCTTATTTTAATGAAAAAAAAAAAAAATCTCTATGGAGACTGTGGGAGAGAGGCAAGTCCTTTCTAACTCTCCAGCTCCAATGTGCAAATTGCTATGTCTGAGTATTTGCCTGGATTGTGAACTCTCTTGAAAGTCCTCCTCTGCAAAGCTTTTGTCTGTTTTGTACAAAAAGCAGGTGCTGAGACCTTGTCTAATGCTAAAAATGAAATGGGTCAAAGAGAATGCAACTAGCCTTTTACCATCCATGTGCACATTGTCAGCCAGTTACTTGCTACAAGAGTAAACCATATTCATGGTAAATGCCAAGCAAACTTCATCCTTCTGTTTGGCTAACATCTGGCTAAAAGGAGCAAGAAGCTACAGCGTCTTCAAATTTTCTGACAAAACAGTACCTGGAAAGGGGAAAATCATCCATACTGATTTATTTCATGCTCTCTGTGCTAAAACCTTGTCAGATTTCGAACAGCACTCCATATTATGTGGCGTAAAAAACAACTGAGACCTTTAGGAATGATGGTAGGGTCTAAATCCATAATATTGATAATGATAAGAATATATTCAAGCAGTAGAACAAAGGGAGCTGGTAGCCACTACAGAAAGTTCCTTAAAAAAGTGAAACTCCTTTGATCCACACAAGCTTGTCATGGAGTTATGTAATAAAGCTAAGTCATGTGAATTTGTAGTTAAAAGATGACTTAATTAAAGACTGAATAATTTGTGTTATAACTGATAACAGGTCAAAGCAAGGTTATTGCAAGAAATGGACTTGACTTTGTGAGGAACATTGGATATTTGCAGGGCTAGCGGAAAACGCTTCTCAAATTTAAGTGTGAGTAAGCAGTCAAAGAACAGAAGTGCATCTCATTAAAAATAAACATCAGGACACACAGTCATAATATTAGAATATAGAAGACAGTCAGTGAAACAATATAATGAGAAGTGCAATATTACATATATGATCTGAAAGAAACCATATGTTTAGCTTGCTTTCAAACGTGGGCTTTTCTTTAAATAAAGTAAAATGTTTTCACATGCCTTTAGTATTTAAATAATGCAAATAAACCATCAGAAAGAGGCCAAATTTGTAGTTCACTTGTGCACAAAATAGTTAAAGCTGGCAATGATACGAGACAGGAAGTTATATACCAAATCACAAGAGTAATCTCACCTCATGGGCTTCCAGAGGAGTAGACTTCCCCATAACAAGACAAAATTAAAGTCTGGTGGTTTTTCTTTGCTTGTTTTTTATAAGTGAACAGCAAAGCACCTCCAGAACTCATACAGATGAAGTGGTGGTGGGTCGAAGATTTCCCAATCCCAAAGCAGCTTTCAAGATGAGTCTGGCATGAGAAATGTACGTCCATGAAAAAGAACCTCCGCCTTCTTATGGAACTGATCGTCAACATAGATGAAAAATCTCACCATGCTTCCCCTTGCCTGTGTATTTTACACAGAGTTCAGGACACAAATCCTACTGCCTGTGAGATGGCACAAGGGAGGAATAATAGAAAAGGACCCTGTATCACATGCAGAAGGTAGGATAATTTCATTTAAAATTCCACAAAAGCACTATCAAAACCAAAAATATTTATGTATATTCAAATATGTCAAAGTACATTTAAAGTGTTGGCTGCAAATACAAATGGAATCTGAATAATGCATACTATTTTTTCCCTTAAAAACTAATGGCAGTAAAGGCATTTAATTTCTGATCGAGAATTTTTTTAGTGAACATTTTGATTTTTCTCACACTTCTGAGCCACTGGTCTTTGACCTGCTTATTTTCTTTGCCACATTTGGGGACTGCGCTATCATGATAACATCTTGGTCTGTTTGGCTGTTCCATTCCTGTAGTAGCATGAATGTAGTCAAAATAACAGTTCACATGGGGAAAAGCAAAGAAAATGTATGAATCTACTGTGGCTGTGCAGTCACATGAGAAAAAGCTAGAGCTTTTCAGCCAAACTGTATTCAGTTTGCATGGCAAGGGTTTGGTGTCAGTGGGACTATGGGATTATTCCTCTGAAAAGGTGCCCAAATCTATCGTCATGTCTGACAGGAACAGTTCAATCTGGCTACAGGGTGCACCCACTGATGGCCAAGGCTGAGGTCATCAGTGATGGTGATAGTGGCTCTGGGATAATATTGTTAAGAAGGGGAAGAAAACTGCTGCAGAGCAGTAGCCACAGAAGAAGAGAGAACACATGAGAGCAGCAGCTCTGCAGACACCCAGGTCACTGCATGAGGAGGGGAGGAGGTGCTCCATGTGCCAGAGCAGAGATTCCCCACTCACCATGGGTGCAGCCCATGATGAGGCAGGCTGTGCTCCTGCAGCCCATTTAGGTCCATGTTGGAGCAGATCTCCACCTTAAGCCCATGGGAGACACAACACAGAGCAGGCGGATGCCCAAGGGAGGCTTTGACCCCATGGGAAGCCTGCGCCTGGAGCAGGTTTGCTTCAGGACTTGTGACCCTGCAGGGACCCAAGCTGGAGCAGTCTGTTCCTGAAGGGCTGCACCCTATGGAAGGGACCCACACTGGAGCAGTGTGTGAAGAACTCTCTCCCACGGGAGGAATCCCATGCTGGAGGAGGAAAAGACCATGAGGAGCAAGAAACAGCCAAGACACTGTGTGATGAATTGATCACAACCTCCATTCCCAATCCCCTTGTGATGAGAGAAGGGAGGAGGCTGAGAAAATCAAGAGTGAAGTTGAGCCCAGGAAGAAGGGAGAGGCTGAGCAAAGGGCTTTTTAAGATTTGTGTTTGTTTCTCATTATCCTAGTCTGATTTGACTGGTAATAAATTAATTTTCCCCAGCTTGAGTTTGTTTTGCCTGTGACAGTAACTGGTGAGTGATCTCTCCCTGTCCTTATCTCAAACCACAAGCCTTTCATCATATTTTCTCTCCCCTGTTCAGCTGAGGAGAGGAGTGATAGAACAGCTTTGGTGGGCACCTGGCATCCAGCCAGGGTCAACTCACCACACAAACCTTCTAACTGCAGCTGAAACAAAGCACCAGATGGGAAGAAGGATACAGCAAATTTCAATTCAAAGCACACACAGAGAAAAAAGCACATCTTTTCAATCACTTTTCAATAACTCTTGCAGTAACAAATGCACCGTTCCCTCAGGAGGTGAACGCAGGCGCCACAGCACACTGACAGCCACACCAGTGCTCACTACAGTTTCCATGTTCAGATACTGGGAAGCACCACATTTCCAGTGAGAAGGCTGCAGGAAGCAATGCACTGGCAATAGCTTTTCTCTTTCCCTTGCGCTCTGCTACTCAGTCAGAGGAGCCTTTAGATGTGGAGCAGTGAACTGAGACTTCCTTTAAAACTGTGCTTACAGCTATTATAACTCCAAAAGGAAAAAATGGTAAGAGAAGATGGATGAATGTGCTCCACACAAAATGAAAATTGAAGGCAAGCACAAAGTCTGGAAGGAAAATATGCAATAAAACCCCAACAATATTAAATGGACACTGGAAATTGATCCCCAATCTTTCTGCATGGTTTAAAGAAGAATTTTGAAAAAGCTAACATAAACAATGGGGTTTTTGCTTATTGTTTCCTTGAAGGAAAGTACTTAAGTGCTTGGTAAACAAACTGCAACTTTTTGGATGGAAAGAAGAAACAAAAGCTGAAGCAATGAATATGGATGCCAAGCTATAAAGAACTGCTTTGCCAATAGGGCCCTGAGAAATGAAGATTGCACAGAGATGTTGTTAAGAAAGATATGATGGAATGTAGCGACAGTGAAATATATGCGCATCAAGAAAGTTAGTAGTAGAGACTGTGTTATGCTCCTGATTAATCATTCACTACAAGCTTTTACACCTGCTGAGAAGCATGCACTTCTGGCCAGCAAAATATTGTATTATAAAGATGCACCACAGAATTCCTTTGCTCCTCCGAAAAGGTAGATGTTGACAGCACTCAGTGGTATGAAAAATCAGTAACTGATGGCTACCACTTAGTAGCAACTGAGTACCAGAAAGTAGATACCCAAAATATGTGCAACTCCACATCTTCATAATTGTCTGTTTGACCATTTCACAGACCAGAGAAAAAGGAAAAATCAGAAACTTGGCCAGAAAATGGGAGCACAGGAAGGGGCGAAACAGAAAGCAACTGAGCAATCCCACTTTCTGTTCCCCAGTCACATTGTCCAGTTACATAAACCTAAGCAAGGAGTAAATAGAATGAAAGACCAAACACACTCTAGGTGTGCTTTGCACATTCACAGAAAAAAAATCAAAAAGACTGGAAATCATCTGTGTTCTAAAGCTAGACCAGCTCTATGGTACGTCACTATTTGCTTACCTTGTAATGATTTCTAGTTCTGGAGCCCCCATAACCTCTTCAGCCAGCCTGCTGTGTAGCTGCACTGTCAGGTAACTTTCCTGTGCCTAAACTGAGCTTTACTACATTACTTCATACCCATAATTGGCATAGGGAACAAGATACTCCTTCATCTTCCCAATGGTCTTTTAGGTGTTCCAACAACAGTTTGCATGTTGCCTGAAGTCACTTATATTATCCTCCATGCAGGAATGGTATAGCCTCTGTACCACTATGTGGTATCATATACATAGAGAAAGTGATGCCTTCCCTAGAATGTAGAGCACAGAAGCCTATGGTAAGTTAAAATACTGCATGCTGACTGTGAAACTGTCCTCTTGCTCATGGGGCATTGTTATCTGTGCACTCAGATCTGCTCCCTAGATGACAAATCTGGAACTGCTCATCCACAGATCTTCCGAACTGCATAGCCAAAGAGAAAATCTACTCTTGAGTGGTCCAAAGAAAATAAATTATCAACTTCTATACTGAATTCATAATAGGGATAAGCATTAAAGCACAATATGGATGGCTCCATGGCAGGTGAAGGTGTTACAATGGAGCAGCCATGATCTCACTTCAAGGAGATAAAGTCTTCTTGAGATAATGACATCCCTGACCAAACTTGTACTGAGATCTACCCACAAGCCTTTGGGCACAGATGGATGCAGACTTTCCATTTGTCTCAGCTTTTAAGGTGCCCAATTGAAGATGGCCTAGGGATTTGCTTCTCAGAGAACTAGGAACTGAACTGAGAAGATCAGGTACTATCTATAGTCTCTATTGAGGCACTTAAAATTACTCATTACTTCCAAAAATACACCCCACAAACTTTTTCTGCATGTCTGATCTCCATTTGTCAGTTCTTCCTCCTGACGGTATATCAGGAATGTATCTGCCACATCTCTTGAATTACTTTCAAAAGGATGGGGGCTTATCTTTGAAAGCAGAACAGCATCTGATTTCTCCAGATTAGGATTCACTATTTTTCTTAACTTCTCCCAGTTGTCCCTAATAGATACGCTGTGCAAGACACTGTTGCAGGATAGTTGCCACATAAAACGGTTTTACACTGGTATCAAAGATGCTGACATTTTGGTTTCTAGAATACAGTGTTTCCATATATTGGTTATGAAAATTTTCCTCTTCTTCTATCTGGGTGAACCTCTTGCCTTTGTTTTTGGTTTGGACATTGCTTGTGGATATGACCCAGAAGAGGGAACTTGACTTGCCATAATACCATGGTCAGCTTTAATTTTGAAGTTATCAGCATATCCTTACAGCTCCTTGTTGATGTATTGCTGGTGAAGGAAGACTGACTCTTAGTAGCTAACCAATGGAAGTAATGGAAAGGCTTTTTAGCTTGAGTAGTCTGATAAAATGCAATTTCTACAACTTGTTGAGTTATTAAACAATGCAGAAATTATTAATCATTCTAAACATGAGAAACAATTCATGGGTTTCTTCTCTTGTTCTCACCCAACTTCAGCTGCCCTCTTTGATTTAACCCCCAAAGACAAGTACTATTTATATTACAGCAACACCTAGGGATTCCTGCTGAAATCAGAGTGCTATTGCATAAACTACTGTACACACGCACAGAAAAGCATGATCTTGTCATATTCTGTGGTCTGAATTGTTCAGCAAAAGAAAGACCAGCAGACATAGTACAAGCCAAGGCAAGAGGGTGCAACCCATGCTCACAGAGGTTGTAATGCTGGGATGCACTTGGCATCTAAATGTGAACCCAATCATTCCACCTTCCTCCTCACAGAGATCAATGCCAAAACCAGATGGACATCGCTGCTGCAGGAAAGAGGGTGCCAAGGTAGCCCCCACAGGAGCCAAGCCGCAGGAAAGAGGGTGCTGGGGTAGCCCCCACAAGTGGAAGAAAAGCACTTAATGGGGCAAATACATGCAGGAATCAATGCTCTCACATCTCAGGAGGAATTTTGAGTCTGGAGCAGTAGTTGGAAGGAAGGACAGGGGTTTGACAGTGGTTTTGCTTACCAAAATATTTTGCTGTAGCTTTGCTTCTGCTATTTAGTCCTGTGGAATCTGTTTTGGAACCAACCAATGGAATATCTCTGGGCTCACTTTCTCCCACGCTGCTTGGGGTTAAAGAGGGTTGCAAAATGTAAGAAGGCTTGGAGTTCACCCAGCAGCGCTCATTCATTGCTGGCTCCAGCCTTTATTAGCGGAGAGAGCTTCAGATCTGAGGCTAAATCACTGGCTGGAGAGTACAAGAGTGGACAAAAGGCAAGGGGTACCACATCCTACCTCCAAGTTGGATGTGTAACGAGAACGATTTGGAAATACTGCAAAGAGCAAACTGATCCTGGTGGCAGTGTCAATAGCCTCCCCTGTGAGCACTAATTATATTATTACGGAAACAGACTAACACAAAACTAAAGCACAGAAACATACATTTAAGATCTGGCCAGATGCCAGCGTGCTCAAGACACATTCTTCATACCAGCTGAATTATGATACTGTGTTATTTGCTTTGCTGGAGTGCTAATCATCAACTCACATCCTGCTGTGGTCTGTGACATCAAAACACAGAATGCCAACATACTACCAGATCCCAAAGAGGTCACACTGCATTGTGCAAAATCAGAGGGGTAAAGGCAGCCTAAAGTGGTGTAGCCCAGCAAGATGGGTGTGGGTCTCCACATACCCGTGGTTAAATTACTGTCAAGGCACAGAATTTCAAAAGAGGGTTTTGAGGGAGCACGGCCTGACTTTACTGATGTTTCCAGTGAGGCTGTCATTAAGGAGGAATATAGATTTTTAAAGATATTTTCTCTTCTGCCTGTAATCCTCTTATTCCATACCTACCAGGTGAAATGCAATCTATTATCAAGAAACAGGTCACAGATACAAGCATCAGTAGTTGCTTGGGAGCAAATAAGAACATTATAAACAATACATCAGGCCCTTGTTTTATGCTTCAAGTTTAAATAATAGCACCTTCCATTTCCTGGGCTGTCAGTAGCAAGATTTTGCTAATGACACCTTAGCAATTCACAAAACATCAAGGAAGGGGAAAATCCCTACTTTATTTTCGGCAACCAAATGATGCTGCAGAACATGTTTGTGCATGTGAGACGAGTGGTGCAACATGGGGCCAGAGCCACATGGAGGGGATTTGTATGCAATGGGAATAAATCTGTGAAAATGTGTAAGTGGAGCTGCAGAAGGAAATCTGCAGCCGCCTGAGCCAGGCGGTTGAATGGCAGAGAGGATGGAGGCTATTTGAATACTGATGTGGCCCTCACTTTCTTCCATTTCCATTAATGACATGCTCATCAAGGGCAAACAATGGGACCGGCTGCCTGCGCCTGTCACACTGTGTGGGTGCTGGGAATGCCAGGCTGTCATCCTGGGGCTGCATTTAGAGACCTGCACGCTAATAAGAAGTGCTCTGTGCCGTCAATGCAGACAGGTGCTTCCGAGGCTGGGACATGCTCCATTCCCTTCTCCTGAAACCCTCCTCTCCCAGCCCCCTGACAGACACCATGAAATGTGCAAATTAACAGCCCCATCATGTTGGGCTGCTGCTGCCTGCAGTGAAAGCAGAAAATCAAGTTGTCACCCAGGGTGCAGTGATAAAGCCACAGCCTCATTTCTCTGTTGGTGCCCTATAATAGCAAATGCCAGACAGCTGGATGGATTGGGAGGTTTTAGATTAGGGTCCTGATGCACTCTTGCCACTGAATTAGCAGTTGTGGTTTTCATGCAGATTATTTGTGTAAAGCAAACATCTGGAGAAAGCAAAGACTCTAGGGTCAGATATTTGACACTTCTTTCCTTTAATGAAGCAGAAATAACAGAAATCATAGAGTGCCTTTGAAAAAAAATTCCCCCTCATCAATGAAAAAGCAAAACACCTCCTCAATTTGTCTTTAGGGATCCTCCCAGGAAGTGAACAAGACTGTATTTGCAAGCATTTTCCCACTGCAAAACTGAGTAAGATTCTTGAACAAAGATGAGCTTGCAACTTTACAGCAAAGATAGATGGAGAAAAGTCACAAGTCTTTCTGAGAAGGCAAAGGGAAGAATGAACTCTCCAAAGGTATTCTATTTCCACAGTGCACCACTCCTTTTTGGCAGCATGCTCTTCCCACAGCCACCCACAACCCGCTACAGTAAGAAGGTTTAGCCATTTTTGTGTGTGAGTAGCTCAGCCACAGATGAGAACTGATGTCCAGAACTCAGTATCCAAAGTGGGGCCAAAGAGACCCTGAAAATCCCATTGCCTTCTCGCAAAGGCAGGTACCTGGTCTTCTAAATGAAAACCAATGCCAAAATGGAACTGAAGAGAGATTCGACAAGATGAGGGAAGGCAGAGACTGACCACACAGACATTTGTCCTGCAGCAGGCACTGCACCAGCAATAAGGAATGGAGGGGCCTAAGCCCTTCAGACTCCAAGGAGTTTAATGACATAATGGCCTGAGGACTCCAACATAAAACAGGAAGAGCAACTAACGAAACTTACAACATAAAAACCCCCCTTCCTGTCATTTTTATAGTAATAGTAAAACACTTTATTGAATTTATGAGCTACATAATGACTATGAAGAATGTAACTTGAATTAGAACCAACTCAGAAGTACAATATTAACTATAAACCCTTTTCTATTACTCTGTCCCTTTATCATCATCCTATCCAGTTCTTTTTAAACCAAGGAATATTGCATTCTTCAAAATTTAGTCTTGAGAATCAACTTCTAACTTCTCATATAAATCAAGCAAACACCCAAGCATCTATAATGGACATGGGGCCAAAAAATCAGGTCATGGCCCAGGAGCAGATTTCATACCTAGAGTGAAGAAGTCATTGGAGGGAAAAAAAGTGGAACATTTCTGTGAAGTTGAGCCTGGGAAAGTGCTGGAGAATATCCTGAGGGTTCTATTTGTGAAACTGCATAGAAAAGTGCTTCTTTGCACCCCAAAATGTGACTCATCAGCTCAGATCTTCAAATCAAAAGCACAACCCCACAAGACACCCTGTGCAGGTTGGAAGTCTGTTTACGAACAAACACATTAGCAGGACTTTGAAGCACCCTCTCTGGAGCTCCATAAGTCCCAGGGTTTGACATCAGTGATAAAATCTGCACAAAGCCAGAGAATGCATTGAGGGGCTGTTTATATCCAGATCCATTATTGTTGTGGAGGAGTTTGTAAATGAATGATTGTGGGGGTGGGTAATGTACATATCACAGCTAAAGCAGCATGTTTTACTGTGTTTTCTGATTCCACTTTATTCCTTTAGTCTCTCCGGTCCCCAAGGATTTTTCTGAAGGGCCGATAAAATAAAATGGGTGAAACAAAGCCATAAGCCAGTTAAGTCTGAAAGACATGTCATCTCATCTAAAAAGAAGAAACGGACCATTTCCATGCCTAGGGCTGACAGCAACGCCTGAGTTAGCAATAGCGCTATTCCATTTGATTTATAGAATAATGGGGTGACAAATGATGACAAAAATAAACTTTTACTGCACTGAACTGCTCCTTTATTTATGAAATTTGGCCAAGTAGTGAAATCTTTTATCTGCAAGTTGTAACATGGAGTGGAAACGAGCGATTATGGTGTGGTAATAGTAATCCAGTGATGGAGGCCGAGTCAGTCGGAAATGGATTGAGGTAAAATAACTACCGCACCATGATAAATGTGCACAGCGCTTTGCTGACAGATGATCTAACAGGTGTTCATAACAACTATATAAGAGGATTTATTTATGACTAGCCACAGCCGCAGCACTGTAAATCAGCTTCAGCAGCTGCACACCGCTGAAACCAAGTCCCTGATGGAGAAACAGTGCAAGAACCCAAAAGAACACAATTCACTCCAGAATCTTAATCATCAAATAACACAGTTTTTTAAGCAGTTACGCCACAATGCAGGATCAGAATGACTTTCGATTATGTGAAGCTCAGCCATCAACTAACTTTGCCAAAACCCAGGCACTGGCAGAGGCCTGCAGATCTGCCTGGAGAAGAACAGTTTCTTTTGGACCCAGTATCAAAGATGTGCCCTTCCCTCCCCTGTGCCCCTGATAAAAGGAGCCATTTTGGTGCTGCTCTGGCACGGTGCTGTTACAATAAGGAGAAGAATGGAAAGGCTCCCTCTCTGTCTCACCAGAGTGCACTTGCTCGTAGCTGTGCCAAATCCAAATGTCTGGAGAGCTGTGCTCCAAGCGCTGTCAGTGCCCCACATCCCACCAAAACACTGCAGCCTCACAGAAACTTTCTGAGGTCTTTAAACCCAAATCATGCAGAGCATGGATCTACAAATACGTGAATAAAGACAGCTGAGGGAAGAATCAATGGTATCAAGTGGGAGGGATACCTGCTTTTTGCCAGAATTGGAAAAAATAGTTTAAAACCTTAACTGAATTGGTAATTTTTTAATCTCTTCAACTCCCCTCACAACTGATGTTTTAAAGCCATATGGAATACCATTTACTTTCCAAAGAGGATTCAGGAAGTGCTGGTATGTTATGCTGGTGCACATGCAGAGTGCAACTAAATGCCTAAATGTCCTCATGCAAATATACTGGATCAGGGCAAACAAAAATGAGAGTGATAGGAAACAATAAATGCTGCAGGGACAAGTTATTCTGTGTGCAAAACACCATCTGTGAAGAGAGGGAAGCGTCCCCTGCAGCGAGGTGCATTACATGCAAACCTCCAGTCACAGTTCAGGGAACAGGGCTTGCTGCCTCTCTGCTGGCCTGCATGCACCCTCCCCTGCCAGCTACTGGGGGCCACTCTGGCATCAGCTGAGAGTGTCAAGGCCTCAAAGCCCTGTGAACGTGGAAGTCCTGTGGCTGTTGGTGGTGCCTAGAGGTGACAAGGGATCTATCATTGTCAGAGGCGATGTGTTGCAGGAGAAGATCTGACGCTGCCTCTTGCAAGGCTCCTGCCATCCCTGTGCCTTCCTTGCCCACTCTGCTACAGCTGCTGGACACCAGGTTCTGCCTTGAGCCCAAGCTGGTGGGTGTCCCACAGCCCCAAACAAGGCTGAAGCTCAGAGGGGCAACTTGAAGCATGAGGGTGCTCCCTTGCTTTTACCAGCCATCTCCCTGACCTGCTGCCATTTGCCACGACAGCAGCTGAAGGGTTGCCTGGTACAAAAGGAAGACTTCCACCACCTTCCCACCACCTGTCCGGAGTCCATCAGCATTGTCACTTTTTAAAATGCAAAATTAAACACATTCTTGGGAGGGCGAGGAGGACCCAAGTGTATGAACAGCTCTTGTTGTTTCTTGGAGGAGCTGATTTTGCAGTGCTTAGTCTATATCCTTACCATGAGAAACCAACAGATGTCGGCTGAGCCAGAGGCAGGCATGGAGATGTGGATGGTGATCCAGAACACATATGCTGCATCAGCCAGTGCTAAGGGCAGAGTTGCTGTCCCCTCTCCTGTGAAAGCCACAGCTGAGAAGACAGGCAAAGGAGAAGGCATGTAGCCAGGGGCAGGCTGAGAGCAGGCTGGAAAGGACTGGAAAAGCAGCTATGGAAGCCAGTGAAACTCACTAATGGCCTCTCTTCTATTGGGCACAATGTGAAAAAGTAATTTAGGATAACACTGTTGTATAGGTATGTGTATATGCAGCAGAATGTACACAGGGATTCAAGTGGATTGTGACTTGAGGCAGTATGATCACAGTATGAAGAGTAGTCACAGTCACTGAAGAGTAGCTCACCTTGTAAGTTCTGAAGCAAAATCAGTCAGCTGTGGGACTGGAAATGCAGTGCTCACTAGCTCTTCTCTTCCAAACAGGTTCACTGGACTGTGCTACATAAAGCGCAAGTATAACAGATAATAGCAAAATAACCTGAACAGAAGCATTGCTTTTATCAGGGCTGTGCACAAAGGCTTCTATCAGCAATGAAAATACACTATGCAAACACAGCAAAGCCTACTGTCTGCACCACAAAACATTCAATGTAACACAAAAGAATTGTAAAAAACATGCACTTTATGATAAAAAAGGCCCAACAAAAATATAGGGAAGAGGAGTAAGACAAATAGACAGAAAGTGAGAACACAGGTTCTCATATGTTTGTTTCAGTCACCCACTGAAAGTTGGATATGGGCTTGGGAAGATTCAACTAACATACCAGAATCCTTGTGAGGGCATTTAAGTATCAAGTTAAAATTAATTCAAGTGTATAAGATATTGTACGCAAGACTAGACAGTTCAGTAATTGAACATTTAAAAAGAGACCTAATTATGGTAAGGGATCATTGTTAAACAAAATGTGCAAAAGGATTTCATCCTATCACCAAATACCAGCAATTGGCTGTCACAGGTTCAGCTGTAGCAGCCATTTTTCTCCTTCTCAGTAGCTGGTGCAGCACTGTGTTTTTGACTTTCGGCCTGGGGACAGCGCTGATAACACCAATGTTTTTAGTTATGGCTTAGTGATGTTTGGTCTGGACAAGGACTTTCTGAGCCTCATGCTCTGCCAGGGAGGAGGGGGAGCCGGGAGGAAGCAGAGACAGGACACCTGACCCAAACTGACCAAAGAGTTACTCCATACCACAGCACGTCATGCCCAGTATACAAACTGGGGGCAGTCACCCAAAGTGTTCGGTCAGGCTGGGTATCGGTCAGCGGGTGGTGAGCGGTTGTGTTCTCTCTCCTTATTACTTCCCTTATCATTATTATTATTGGTGGTAGCAGCAGTGGTTTGTGTTTAACCTGTGGGAGTTACATTCTTTTGATTCTCCTCCCCATCACTCCGGGAGTGGGGGGAGGAAGAAGGTGAGGAGTGAGAAAGTGGCTGCGTGGTTCTGAGTTACCTGCTGGGCTTAAACCATGACATTGGCCTAAGCCTCAGATAAAGATTTAGAGCCCTTATGGCTTTTCGTATCCTACCCAACATATATCTGTGTATTCCTTTGCTAATATACTTTTTCAGCTGTGTTCCTTTTAGCAAAAGTCATGTTATCTTCATACAGCAGATGACCAGAGCTTAAGTATCTGTTGTGGTTAAAAACTGAGGAAAAAAAGTTAATTCTTCTTCCAATTTACATATACTGATTTAGAAATGTTACAGAATGCCACCTTGTTCCTGAGTTAGTAGAAAAGACAATCAAGAAAGCCCAATTTATCTTTTCCATGCCACTCATTATTTCATATAGAGTATCATGTCCCTGCCCTAAAAACACTTTCATTATTTCCACTATCCTTTCACACAGTATTCAATTTATATCTTCCATTATTTTTCTCCTAACACTAGACACATTTCTACTTCTTCTATTTTCTTCAGAAATCAGTTATTAGAATTAAAACAGGGTAAGCAGGAAAAAAAATTATCCTTTTATACAACATCATAAAATGTGAAAGTAAGAGGAAAAAAAATCTTATTTTGACTGTCATGCATCAAGCAGACATTTATATTCTGCTATCCAAAGTAAGGTAACAACTCTTCTCCATACCTTATTCTTTCCAAATGGTTTGAGTTCTTCTGGAATAACTGAATGAGAAAACTCAGTTATGGAGGAGAAGAGAGAAAACAAAACCCAAACCTTATACCTCTCCACAAATTGGTACGTGTGTGTGGAAACAATCAGAGAGCAAAGGGCAGGTGAACCGTCGCTCCCTCGCTTAATTTGTTTGCCCTTGCTCTTCTTACATAATTCTTCATAACTACCAGCATGAGTTTTAAAGCTTGGATGAGAACACAATAATCTTGGAGTCTCTGAGTTTTACTTATCTTGAATTAAGTGATAGAAGTAGTTAATGAAACTAGACCCCATATTACCATAATGTATATCAGTTTGCAGTTGTTACTGGTTTTCCTATGTTTCTGAAGGCCCCACTGAACTTGAACTCTCCATAATTAAAGTAATCAACCCTCATCTTCCACTCCATAAACCAGACCTTGATATAACTCCCTAACCATCTTAGCAAAATGCACCTCACTAGCCCTGCAATGCCTTGCTCCCATGCCCCGAGTCATGCAGGCAGCCATGTTCCAAGTCTGCCAGGTCTAGATTCTTGCAGAAGCATGTAGTTCTTGGTGCACAGCTCTTGACTGAAAAGTCTGCCCACAGAGGTAGGAACTGCTGATACCTGGTACAAGCATATCACTCTGAAGTGAATTCTAGATTGCAATTTAGACCAGTTGTCTACTTCAGACCCTAATAATATGCTTCTATAAATGATGACAAGTATGGAAGAAATTGGATAAAAATAGCACACAGCAAAACCAAGAAGCTATTGTTAACTACTGCTAACTGGCTGAATTATGACAGAGCGCAACTTCCACTCTGAAGACATGTACATATGTTCATGTTTATATTCTTGAAGAGCAGAACTTTATTATGTGCAGGGATATTTTACTATTTAAGTATCTGTCTTTAAATAAAGTTTCTCTCCAAATTACTATTTGGGGAAGACAGCATGAATTTTCAAATCACACAGCCCAGATACCTGTATTGAGAGTTACTGAACCACTGGACCAAGTATGGAAGTGTTGAAATATGTAAATCAATACCAGAAACTCCCCAAATATCCTATATACATTTCTGGGCTTCACTACTGAAGTGTATACATTACTCCAGGAAGGCAAAAATTACTCAGCACCATGTGCAGCTTAGAGAGCATTAATATGCTTTCCTTTGACTTAACACTGTGCTGAAAAAAACAACTCTGTTTTCTCCTTTACAAACATGGCTGAAGCTTCTGGAGGTGTCTTTTTCCAGGACGTGCGGTTGTGGTTCTGCACCTTTTTCCACTACCTTCTCACTGAGTCTTAATATCAAACACTACCTACAAGCAACCTGCGTTTTCTCCGAGATGACAGTATTTTTTACAATGATAAGACGTTTTTCATGTTTGAATAACTTTAACACCACACTTGAGAACTGCAATTCAAGAAAAAACTAACTGCAGGATTAGGACTTCAGAAAATAATGTAAACGTTGATTAAGAACATGTACATTTCTGTTGAAGGCGTAAGATTCTTGTTTCTTTGAAAAATATGAGTATATGTTGGGTGCTAGCAAAACCTAGAACTTAATTTCTCACAGAAGTGCTACTTAGATATCTAAAAACCCCCATTCCTCTTCAGAATTTGCCAATAAACTCTTCTACATGTTGGAGCTACCTTTTAGCTTTAGCAGAAAATTTCAGAAGAATTTTCTACTGTGCAGCAAAGCAGCATTTCTGATGAAGCACCACTTCCTATCACTCAGCAAGCTAAACAAAACCAGCATCACTTAGCATCAAAGGACCATGCAAGGTCCTGGTGACAGAGCAAGGGTACTCTTGTCAAAATACCCTTTCAGTGTCATGAAAACATCTGTAGCAGACCCATGAGTTACCAGGAAAAGCCATGCTGGAAGTGAGGAGAACTGATATGATATGACAAAGCTCAGCATCTGCAGTCCTACCATGTAACCAGAATGTGAAGGGAAGGTGAAAATCAGCGACACCCAGGCTATAGGCAGAAAACAGGGTGCAACAAAGTTTTCACGGCTGTTGGTACTTTCAGCCCTAGTTGAATAGAGGCACAGGTGGGAGACTTTTTTATCTCAGTTTACAAAAGAAATTGTGTCATGGGTTCAGCAGTAGCAGTCATTTTTCTCCTTCTTAGTAGCTGGTGCAGCACTGTGTTTTTGACTTGTGGC